>VXBA01004960.1:711425-785453 GCA_013399895.1 Serilophus lunatus
AAAGGAGGAAAACTTCTGCCATCTCCCCACAACTCAAAACCTGTCTGCAGAAAAACCAGCAGTTGCATTCCCAAACAAAACATGTATGGATGTACTAGAAATGTTGTTGCAAAGGGAGTTTCAAATTAGATTTAAAGAGCTTCGTCTCCATGAACAGGACATACAGCTTTTCCGGGACCCATTTTCTGTTGACATTGAAACTGTTGATCCGATTTACCAAATAGAATTGGCCGAACTACAGACTTGTGACTCGCTGAAAGATGCATTCAAATCAAGCAGCCTTACTAATTTCTATGCATCTCTCCCCTCAGAGACATATCATAATCTCAGGAACCATGCACTCAAAATTGCAACCATCTTTGGCAGCACTTATGTCTGTGAGCAGACTTTTTCCCAAATGAAACATCTGAAATCTCCAATCTGATCCAGACTAACTGATGAACACTTGCATCACTTGCTACGACTGGCATTGACAAATATGGAACCTAACACTGACCGTCTCATTAGCCAAAAGCAGGCCTAGTTCACATTGAAATATTATTTGTTTTTGTTGATTACAATTGCTCTTCATTTTAAATATTGCATTCTTTTTCCTGTTTTTTTGTGCACTACTACAAATAAAATATGTGCAGTGTGCATAGGAATTCGTTCATTTATTTCCAAACTATAGTCTGGCCTCCGACAGTGTCTGAGGGACAGTACCGGCCCCCTGTTTAAGAAGTTTGAGCACCCCTGCAGTAAAGAAATGCAAAAATAGAAGTTCCTGCAAAACGATGCATTAGTCACTCTAATTGTAACAGGAGAAAGACCACGTTCAGATCTATTGAAATTATTATATGCTACTGACTTGAGTGATAAACTAGTAAATAAGCTTGCAAAGAGTTCAAACAAAAGCTTAATCCTTCTTAAGGGCAGGATTAAAATTCAGAGTGCTTCTTTCATTTATCAAGATCAATCTCAACAAACTGGAACTGATTTCAAGAAGTGCAGAATAGTACACCAGAGTGGGAAAGAAAGGGATGAACCATGCTAGGATGGAAATGAGGGTCTTCTCTCGTCTGCAGTTGTTGCATGAAGGGCAACAGATAAGAAAATTGAGAAACACAAAAGGGAGAGGAGAAGCAGCTTTACTGGCATTGTCAGTGATCCAAAAGAGAAAAATCACAGCAATCTCTTCATTTTTAAACTTTCAGAGTGCTCTCCCCCTATAATATCCAACTAGAGTCCATCTTACTGCTATATCCCCTAAACATCCAACAGAATGGTCCCTTGTTACCTAACCCCACCCCAGTTCAGCCCCTTGTAGGCCTGGAAGCCTAACTCTATGTTTTTACTTACTACCCCACTTATCTATACACAAGAATGCAAACATACTGGAACACAGGCTTTTCTGGCCCTTAATATTCCAAATTATCCAGCTACCTAGCTAAAGTGAATTCCCTAGAATATTAAGCATACTCCTTAAGGCATCACAGTGTTACAGTGAATGGGCACAGATGCTGTACCAGGCCTATGGATACCAACTGAAAAGGCATCAACAAAAATGTTTTTGTTGAAAGAGAAAAAGGGAGATTCCCTTTAGGGACATGAGATGAAAAAATAATACACAAAACAAGGGAGGTAATTTATTCCTCTACTCAGCACAGTAGGGCCACAACAAATAATGTGTCTGCTCTTGGAGAAATTGCACTTAATGAAATGTGGGAAAAAGTAGAAGAGTCCAAACTTGAGCAACATAAGTGATCAAATGTTCAGAAATGCGATTTGAAAGGAAAGAATGAAAGAGATGGTTTTGTTTAATGTTCAGAGGAAAAGAAGAGGGGAACAGAACCAACAGTCCCAAAACATAAAAAGGGATTTCATCAAGAGAGACAGTGATCAATGAATTATACTGCATGTCCACATGGGAAAGAAATTTAGTTGAATTTCTTTTTACAAAACACCACTATTTCTGTAAAAATGATGGACATCTCTCAGGGATTACACAGGTAAAGCTAATGGCACCTCAAAGCAGGGCAGCAGGCCTTTTGACATCTCTTTTGGAGACTGATTTCTTTTGATTACATTATTTTATCTGTCCTCAGTTATTTATTCTAAGTGCCCACACTACAACTGCTAAGAACAAAAGTAGAGATCACTTCTCTTTGAAATCACTTTTCTCCACTGTATTATTGTGAATAATGGCCGTATCATTAAATGTCAGCAGGACTGAAGGTTTTCTGCATTTTAGTTCCCAAGCATTGAAGCAACAGTGTTAGAGAGGATAAATGTAGCATAGCTGTTGATTCTGCTAATGAAAGGGAAGTAAAAGGTCAGCATCAATACAGAGGAAAAATGCTCTACATGAAGTGTGTGAATAAATGCAAATGTTAAAGGCAGAAATGTAGATACCCAAAGTTCCTTAGCAACCCACAGTGACAACCACTACAGATACATACAGTGGCTCACCAGGAGTTATATTTGTTTCACTGAAATTCATTATACTGTCTATCCATGCTTAATACTCATTTTAGCTTATTCACTTAAATACACATTCACATTTTCTTGATTCTTCTATTAATTGATGTATTTATGGACCTATGTCAAAACTATTCAACCTAATGAAGAAGTTATGGTGAAGATAA
Source organism: Serilophus lunatus (assembly GCA_013399895.1). Classification (NCBI taxonomy): domain Eukaryota; kingdom Metazoa; phylum Chordata; class Aves; order Passeriformes; family Eurylaimidae; genus Serilophus; species Serilophus lunatus. Next base: position 714,050 of record VXBA01004960.1, read on the forward strand.
CACAGAACAGTCCTTCACTGTTTCCTATAGATCAGAAAATGTTGCATGATTTTTGCACTTACTCCATCCTCTCTCACCAATGAGTATGTTCTAAACATGACCTCTCTTTTTCCCCTTCAAAAATTTGTGAGTTTTCTCCATTAAACAGAAGAAACCTCTTGTGTTTTGGAGCGAAGTAGGGAACTACCAAACCTAGGCTGTTCAGAGCTATGAAAGAACAGGCTCAGTGATGCCTTGCTACTGAAGCAAAAAAATGTTCAGGATGTTTTGACTGTAAAGTAGTTTGGACAAGGCTTGGAAAAAGTTCTGAAAGGATTCAGTTAAGGAATTTTGATGACAGAAAAATGGCGTGGAAGGAGGAAGGGAGCTACTAGGAGGATGGTAAGCCAAATGAGAACAGCGTAGGTCAGCAGGACTGTCACACCATGTACCAAACAAGGAGGATGTTACAGATGGATAGCAGACTGTCCCAGGTTATCACTCCACAAGCATCCTATTTTTCTTGATAGGTAGGGTGAGGAGGCCAAGGTTGCAAATGGACCTGTCTCTGCCCCTCACTGATCACCCCAGGCACCTCACATTAAGAGTAACCAACAATGGATAGGGAGTCCGATTTTGTGCTGTCAGCTATGCTATAGAGAAATAGGCATTGACCTTTAATCCCATCCCACTGCCATCCCAAATCTGACCCAGATGATTAAAACCAAGGCACACAGTTATTTGTGAGCTGAAGGTCAGGATACAGAAGCATCTGTCAGTGGCCAGAAAACAAGAATCTTGTGCTGCTGTTCTTCAAAGAGCTCCCAATACACCCCCATATCAGCTGCTGACACTGATCCACTACTAGGAGCATTTCAGTGCCCCTGACTTTGGAGGTGGATGTGGCTTCTTGGACATAAGCAAGAGCAGTATCATTTCTCGGCTGAGGATGCTCTAAATGGTTACAACACACACCAGTGGCTTAAATTCCATAGTGTGAATGTGGCAGGTTACCAAATACCATGACTGTGGAATTAATAGGTTGTTTTTTCAGCTTGATGCTGAAATAGACAATGTGATTGATTGGACCAAAATGCTTTATTTCATATTTGGATCATTTGCCTCTTCTACAAGGCAGGTAAGTGTAGATGGAATGTGGAAAAACAACAAGAGCTGCTCTGAAATGTTAGATGTCAGATGTCTCATCTTACAGTTGCCAAATTCAACAATAGAATGTTTCAGATATTGGCTTCTTCACTAACTTTATAACTTTCTTATTTTTTTACCTCTTGCAATGGTTTTATCACAGAAAACTTGAAAATGTCTTAGCTCAGTTGGTTAGAGCATGGCGGTAGTAAAAATAAGATTGTAGGTTTGATTCCCATATGGGCCATCCACATAACAGTTGAGTGGATGACCCTTACTGAGTTCCTTCTAACTCAGAATATTCTGTGAAATCTTATGTGAACTTTTTATAAAGGGACACTGTAAGAGAGAGTGAGTTTTCATTTTCCCACATTAGAGAAGAAAAACCCTATTATCACATTTTATTAAGTAAAAAGGGGTATTTGAGCATATATAGTATTCCATCATTCTGACTCAAAACATGACTTGATAGAGCAGAACTAATATTCACTAAAGCTGACCAGAAAGTAGTAATTTTCTTCTGGAAATTGCTGATGCAGTGTAACTAAAATGGTTTCTGGTCCATGAGTTCATTTTGACAAAGTGCAGCCCGGCCTGTGCCCTATACCTGACACCATGTCCCATGGCAGCCAGCTCCCACACCACTTTTGCCCTTTGTGTAGCTGACAGTTCCCAGATCACAGAGGATTTCAGGACCCATTCAGAAACATCTGCAATAAGCATTGAGATGTGTCAGACCCAGGCTACAAACAAACAAGTGTTCTCTTTGAACATGGGAATGTTAAGGAACCTTGAAGGTGTCCTGCATGATATTTAAGAACGACTCTGAGATATAAACAATTCTGGAACAGGTGAGCTTTTATATCAAACATAAATGAATAATGCAAAGTGGTTTCATTAAGCATTAAAAGGAGTTGTTGTGTAGGTGGCCTGCCTGTGCACTCATCTGCTAGTAAGATGGTCAGTCTCACCTGCATAATTTCTAATGATGAAATTATAGAATTTGGCAAAGCACTGAAATGTCTTCTGGTTGTTTTCCTACAAACTAGGTTCTGACTCAATTACACTATTTCAGGAGGAGGCAGCATTTTCAGTATTATCATCATGTTTTTCATGGAGAACTATTCAGATATTAAGACCGAAAACAGTTTCACAATACCACACAGAATCTTCACAAACAAACATGGAAAAAATGTATATTTGTTATCTGGATAAAAAGGCAGCAACAAACACATCTAGGTTCTTGCTTTCTCAATTGAGTCACAAGCTGAGAAATCATTTGATCCCCATACAGGACATTCACTTAAGAATTGGACTTGATGATCCTCGTGGGTCCCTTCCAACTCAAAATATTCCATGATTTAAAAGTGATCTGTGATTTATATCAAGCGTGATTCTTGAAACATTACCTCCAACAATAACAACATCAACAAAAACCACACAAAACAAAAAACCCCAACACCCAAAAATCCACACAAAAAAAATCTCAACAGACACTGCCTTCCCCACACCTCACAGCAATGAAAACATCAAACTACAGGTCAGAGACATACATACAATAGGGAGGACTGAAGTGGACATTAAATGGAAAGGCACTGCAATTAGATAAGACCTGTGCCACAAGAGACGGCTCCATCAGCAAGGAACGTCTGCATGAGGTCACCTCCTCCTGGGAGAAAAGGATACCAGCTGTCTCTGCCAGCTCCAGGAGAAGGTCTGGGAAGAACGTGGGAGGGACTATGCCAGAGCACAAGCTCAGCTATTGCTCAGCAGGATGCACTGAGGCAACATGACCAAGAGTACACCAAACAGGTGATATTTCTGGTGGCTTGGTACAGCTCAGGTATCCCACTACGCAGAAGTTAGCATTGCAGAATCACAGAATATGCTGAGTTGGAAGGGGTCCACAAGGATCATCGAGTTCAGCCCTTATCTCTGCACAGGACCATCCTCAGTAGTCACACCGTGTGCTCCTTGTACTGCCAGGCTTGGTGCTGTGACCACTTCCCTAGGGAGCCTGTTCCAATGCCTATCCACCCTGTAGGTAAAGAACATTTTTCTAATATCCAAACTTATCCTCCCCTGACACAAATTCAGGCCATTCCCTTGGGTTGTATCACGGTCACGACAGAGAAGAGATCAATGCCTGCCCCTCTTCTTCCCCTTGCAAGGAAGTTGTAGAGTGCAGTGAAGTCTCCCCTCAGTATCCTCGTCTCTGGTCTGAACAGACCAAGTGACCTCACTGCTCCTCGTACAATTTCCCCTCAAGGCCCTTCACCATGTTCATTGCCCTCCTTTGGTCGCTCTCTAACAGTTTAATATCTTTTTTATATTGTTGTGCCACAATATTCAAAGTGAGGCCACACCAGTGCAGAGCAGAGCAGGACAATCATCTCCCTCATCCTGGTGGAGAAACTTTCCCTGATGCCCCCCCGGACACAGTTGGCTCTCCTGACTGCCATGGCACTGCTGACTCATATTCAGTTTGCCAGCGACCAGGACTCCCAGGACGTTTTCCAGCATCTCATTCTCCAGTCCGTACACATCTCTGGGATTGTCCCATCCCAGCTACCTCATCACCCAGTCTCTCCCAGTGCTGGCAACAGGAAACGACAATATTCTGCATGAGCTGCCAAAATACTGCTCCAGCTCTAATACCTATTGCCTCTGACACTCCTGCTTGACAGGACACGAGCACTTTTCTCCCACCCTCTTGTCTCATTGTCAAAGAGCAATCCTGTCGCTGTCAGGTGCTTCCCAAGAAGGACAAAGATTTCAAGTCAGCCAGGATGCATGCAGCACCAGGCCCACAGTCTAGCCAATACAAAAATTAAGCATGCCACCGTAGACAGTGGCATATAAAAGAGAAACCTAGCATCCAGATGTTTAGCTGTGCACCCTGTCAAACTCGGGGCAGCAGAGTACAGTCAGCTGTGTCCAGACAAGTGTAATGGAGGCTCTTCTACATTTAGATGCTGACTGTGCAAGAAGCAGGGGCTGGATATATAGTAGCTATTCTTATCTTTCTGAGTACAGACCTGTGCTTCCAGAAGAGCATTATTTTGTGCTGGGATGCAACATGCTTAGGTAACTGCTGACAAAAATACAGCTGCCAAGGGTAACAGGACCGGTTTCTCCCCACAGGCTGAGTTTAGCAAAAACAAACTAAATGGCTTTAACCATATCAGTCCATAATATACAGAGGTACATGGTTACCATCTTGCTCACCACCTCTCTGAATGAAAATTCTCCTGTCTCTGACTGCTACACAGCTTCAGCTATCAGGGCACTTAAAGTCTCTGCAAAAAGTGGCACAGCACCAAGAGCCTCAGAGACCCCTGGTTCCAGAGAGACCAAACAAACAAGCTGACCTTCAAGAGAAGAAAATGCAGTGACTTTTGCTAAGGAATTGTAGAGCATCGTATTTAGCGTGTTAACCAGCAGCCTGTCTTCGATCTCAGAGCAGATAAAGATGAGGCAAAGACATGCTTTCTGAGTATTCTAGGCACTTAGGAGAGCAAAAAATAAACAAATCCTTTTGCCCTGTCACAAAAGTTAAATTATTTTGTTTGACAATCTATTTAAGTCATTGCTATTCCATATTTCAACTGATGTGCTAGGTGAGTCACCACCATGGCTTACCATCAATGCCTATAATAAGCAAAAAAGGTTGTTTTCAAGAGCAGCAAAGTATCTGCTTGTATGAACAGGAGTTTTTCTTTCAAAAGTAGTATGTAAGTCTTCCACAACAGGGTCTCCTTTCACTGAGACAAAGTTTTTGAACTTCAGCAAACAAAAAGTATGGTATATACTTTGATACACCCTGCCTATGTACCTAAGACCTTGTAGCGCCAGGGCAAAAGCAGTTTTCAAAAGCACCAATAAGGTGATGTAACAGTATGGGTCAGATGGAAGGGACTGACTACATAGCAAGAAAGGAAAAAGGACAAGTCTAGGCAAAGTATTTATGTGGTAGCTACATAGTTATGCGCCTGTGTTGTTTATGAGTATACTAAAAATAAGTTTATATATTGTTTCTCTAAGACAAAAAGATGCTGTGTCCATATTTCTGGCATGCAGTCCATTTGATCTGGTGAGCTTAACTGACAACGTAGACTAAGAAATGCAAGCCCAGTAACTTGACTTTGCCATGGAAGTGTGTTTGGCCATAGCCATTTGAGTACAATAACTGTCATGCTTTGCAATTGCAAGCAATACTTTGCAATTTCACCCATAAAAATTTATCTCCATCATGTGCTGCACCTGAAATCAATTACAAAAACTGGTAGTTTCAGTTGCAGAGTCATAACCTCTAAAATTTGCCCACAACTTTTACCCCAGGACCAAAGCAAAGTACTAGTCAGATAGACCAGTATCAACTGCAGCTTTCAGAAAATCAGCATCCCTGGGATCTGAAAGTATGAGGGCCTTTTCTGATGAAAACTCATGTGATATTTGCTATAAGAATCCAGTGCCTGCAGGTCTTTGGAGGTCTGTAACCAAAACCAGCCCTCAATGGGTACCCTGTGAGGTGCAGTAGCATTACCTCCTTGCTATAGACATTCATAAGTACTCTTGTCTGGCTCCAGGGAGTGTGATTTTCACCTACTACAGTGAGATAACTTTTTTTTTAATGCATGTCTTTCATCCTTCACTTAACGTTGTCTGACTAAATCTCCTGCCCCAAACTGTTTTTAGCAGCTTCTAGGAAATATATTTGGATGGGCAGACAGGAATTTACTACTCCCTGACAGAATTATCCCTAAATATTTGAGTTACTACACCAAATGCTACAAGTTTTCATCTACCATTTTCCAAGATCAAAATTACACTACAAAATTCTATGATACGGCTTAAGAAAATGGTGTCTGTCAGACTTTGATAGCACAGGATCCTTATCAAGGCTATCTTTTCATGTCAGCTTTATGTACTAGTGTTGGCCACATTTAATTATAGTGCTGGCTGCTCTGCTATGGACTGCAGCACAAACATTCAGCGAGATGATATATTTCAGATGCCATTGCACCTTGTTCATTTCACAGGGCAAGCAAGTATCTGCATGCGGTCAGCAGAAGCATCGGAGGGTAGGTTAGGAGCCGAAAGACCCTGTTTTCATTCTGCAAGCAACTCCTGCTCACAAGCACAGGGAGAAAAGGAGCACAGGCTGTCCTTGAGGAAGATCTTTACAACTCCTGAAAAGAGCTAGGAAGAAAAATGTCATACGTAAAATATCACCATCCCTGTCTGACATTTGAGGTAAGTCTCACAGGCAAAAAGGAAATAATACTGCTACCGAAACATAATTTTAAAATCGAAGTTGTCAGGTATTGCAGCATTTATCTGGGTCCTACCTGTAGCTCTCAAAAGACTCTATGCACCGACTCCTTGACATTATCAACTTGTGTTATTTGCTGCCTCCCAAAATGTCAGCTGCCTAACCTTTCCAGGCTGCTCTTAGACACAGTCTGCTTTTCCAAAATTCATTAAGTACAGCAAAGGCCTACAATCCTGTGTAAATCTTGCAATCAAGCCAAGCTGCAAAGGGAACACCAAGAGGTTTGAACCACCTCAGATTTTGGGCACTTCCCACTCCTGGATGCAGAGGTCTGCCCTCACTGTTGAGCTGTGAGAAAAGGACATTTTCCTTCACTTTTTAATAGTATAGACAATGCTACTTACAACTAGCCTTTTTTTTTTTTTAACAAAGATCTTGGGATCATAAGTACTCCCTGCACCTAGGGAGATAATCCTCAGCAAAAGTCAGCTCAAGGCTCAAGATTTGGGTATCCCAATTTCATCTAAGATGTGCCTATTGTTTAGATTAATCCCCACTACAGAATGTCTGACACACTGGGCACTTTGTGATCTGTCTAGGAAGTTGCAGGAATACTGCTACATCATCTGACATGTCAGTATTGACAGCAAATGTTAAATATTATATTCCAGATACTATGCAATACTAACTTTCTGAAGGGAAAAGAACACCCTGAATTCCTCTACTCCAATACTCTGCCTTTTTTTTTTTTAAATTAAGAGAATTAAATGTGTTGTACCTCTAGGATTAATTAAAAATACACAAAACTCCAACTGAAAAACCCTACCAACCAGTGAGTTTAGTTACAAAAACATTCAATGTATTGTAATTGAGGACTAGTCTGTTGCTAGGCTGTCACACATAGGATGATGAAAAGTTTCTAATAAAAAGCCTGGGCAAAAATATGTGTTCTTTCTTCCAATGTTAGGAAATCTTTTCTTAAAAAAAAAGCCAGGTAAAAATATCTATATTTCAGGTTATTTCTTATTAATGAAGTGCAGGTCAAAAGTCATCTCACTTGTAAGTTGTGCATTGATAGGCAAGCTGTCAGAATGACTTCAAAAGTCTTAGCTCTCTTCTGTTCCTTTATATATCCTTATATTTCTTATCAAAGTGTTTAAGAAGAAAGGATGAGGATTCGAGGAAGTGGGTTTTGTACCTGATCTCCTCTCACATCTTTCACCAGTGGAGCTGGTGCACTAATAAATTCTGGTTTTCAGTGGGTGTGAGCCTCGCATTGTCCTTTCAGGAGGACTTTACAGATAAGGCAGCAATGGGATCCTTTCCTTCACTAAGGATATGTCAGTGTAGAGCAATCAGCCTAAACCTAACTTTGATTCCTCTAAAGAGGAAGGTGTTTGAGTGCTAGTCAGAAGTTGTCTTCTGCAGTCAGAGAAAAGACAGCTCACTGGTGGACATGGGATTAGGGCATCCACTTGCATTGGGGGATAAAGCAGAGGCATCTCATCCTAGTCTGCATGTAGTTTGGACATAGTCATTCCTATAAGCCTCTCAAGAGAAGCTGGAGGTTTGGCTGGCCATCTTTTGTTTTCATTTTCTCTTGAGACACTGAGGTGATAATCTGGTCTGTGGCAGTGGAGTGGTTTTAAAACCCCATATGAGGTTTTCAGAGACTGCTAAAACTTTTGATAATGACAGCATAGAAGGCTTTATCAGTGCTCAGCAGAGATATATTAAATGGCAGCTGGGTAGCTCATTGATGGATAGTAAATGCCTAACATCCAAGTTATGAAAGCACCTCAGGGGAGGTGAGACTAACCCAGATGATTTTGCCAGATGGAAGTTCACATTATCAGCCAGTAAAAGAAAGAAAAGTGGTCCGTAACATCTAGCAGCAGAGGACAGGCAGAGACATGTAGTGTGGCCAGCATTTGGAGCAAGGTACAGATATAAGTAACTCCAGAGAAGGGCACCTCAGCTCAGAGCTGCTCACTCTTTGGTTGCCTGAAACTGAAGTGATTAGAAAGAGAGCACTGTCACCAGCAGAGCTGAGCTGTGATGAATGAGGATACTGCCCCCAACTTAGAGTCACGTTTATTTTGCAGACATCTTCATGCCATATCTTAACAGCTCTTTCAGCCCACAGCTCTCCATAAGAGGCAAGAGTCAGTGCCCATACTGAGCTGTGAAACCCTACACTGGGCAGAGGAGTCCTGTGGTTTTCTCTTCCATTCCCTGCCCTCAGAGGAGACAGACTGTAGCTGAATGAGAACTCAGCAGTGAGTATGATCCACTTGAAAGTTATTTTTCCATTACGGCTGTCCCCATGTAACTTACCTAGGTTTTACCAAGTTGATCCTAAAGGAGTTTGCTCCATAATGAAGGGATATTCTCCATGGAGGTGCAGGCTTATATCTGACACTTAGAAACATCATGAAAACAACTCAACACCAGAATTTCATAGATGCCATGGGGGCAGTTCAGCACCTCCCAGCAACTTGGTATAATTGAAAACTTACATACATCAGCTCTTAAGCAATTAAAAAAAAGTAAAAACAACAAACAAAACCCAATAAAACTCAGCCCCCCACCACTACCCATCCCTGCCCCCCACACACACACTTTTACCTTCAGAATTCAGTTCTATTGAAATTGGGGGGATTTAAAAAAAACACAAACCCACGGCTCAAGCCTTGCTGTCCATCTTGATGCCAAGAGTAAGGCTTTCTTTAGACACTATATATCTGTGTCTAGCTTTTTCAGCTTCACAGCTTATACCTGCAATTTCTCTAGTATTTACCCTACAGTAAAACGATGAAGTCAGTAAGGTCCAGGTCACCTCAAAGTGCTTATTTTGACAGAAGAAAAGACATTAACCTAAACAGTTTCAGATAAGATGAAGGACTTAAAAAAGTGATCTTGAGTAACTTTTTAATTGGTAGTACTCAGTGATTTTATCCAAGCCGGCTGCCAATGTCTCAGCCCAAAAGCTTACGCTCTGTGCAAAATATACCCTTCCTGCATCAAGGCATTTCAGCATGCCTTCCAGTTGCTAGTATGGCAGCCCTGTTTATTTAGCATTCTTGCAGGCTACAACTGTTCAAATATTTTAGGGAACAGGTGTTCTTAAAGGTGCAGAAGTGCTTGCAGGAGTATGAGGCTGAAGATGCCTTGGACCCCTTCAGGGACCCTAAACAAAGTTGTTAGATTTACAAATGCAGCAGAAAACTCAAAGCCCTTCACTAAATCAAGTGTGCTGACATCTCCAGAGCTAGAGCATGGGGGGCACATTGAGGCATAGAGAGGACAGGCCTGTTCCTGGTCTTGTACAAGAGATGACAGCCAAACTTGCCACTACCTCCCTTGCTAACAGGCTTTCAGCCGTGCATGGAAGCCCTCTCTTTCCAGGACTAAGACCTTTGCTAAAGGCAAGGAAATTCTGCAAGGGTTACATCCTGATCATACAGCCATAGCCAATAAAAAAGTTACTTATTTTTTTCCTTTAGTGTCCTTTATCTTTGAAATTTAGGATTAATTTTTATTTTATTTTAGGGTACACTGTAGTGCAGCCAAAGGCTATACCAAAGTGAAAAAAAGCAAACCTGTGTTGTTTTTCTCGAGCCTGATCAGCAGAGCACAGATGGTTGGGTAAGAATTCTTATGCCAGCGACAAGAGGCTGGGCAGCTGTTAACACACACATTTTGTACTATAGGTGAAGGGGGAATCAGCAAATGTAGTTTATGAGAAACATCTGCTGGAACCTGATAATAAGAATTTATTAATAAAGTCGTGTTTAGTTGAGTTTCTCTCCACCCTTCCAAGACTTGGAAATATTGCAGCTTTATTACCAGATGTCTTCATAAATTTTAATAATATTCATAATTACTAAGCCAGATTTGTGGAGCTTTATTGTATGAAATACTTTAATACAGGAAAAAAATAACACCACACACGTACCCAACACTTTGTAGCAATTTACATTGACAGCTAGAAGGACCCATTAAGACTAAACTTCCACAACAACAATTAACACCAGCTACCTCACAAATCACAAGAAAAAGAAAGATTTCCTGTCTGCTAATAAAAAATTCCATGGCATCATTAGAAGTAACCTAGATATGGATTATGACAGGAAGTATTAACATTTGAATATACTTACTATTTTTGTTTCAAAATGTAACTTCCAGGCATGCAGATGCACCTTAACCATTACTATTTCTGAAGAAAAATGTCTTACAAGGAAAAGAAGACTCTCTTAGAACACAGCTGAGGAGGCGGGGGGCTCCTACTCAACACAGACACAGTTTCATATCAAAAGCCAAAGGGCTTAAAAGCATCACTATTTTAGGATGCTCTGGAACCATTAAAGTTAAAATATTCTTCTCCACCCCTTTACATATTTTTACAAGAGAGAACAAAAAGTTGTTTATTATTAGATCATGAATGCTCTTAAATAAGGCTCATCAGGGAAATATTGTTACATCCAAACAGAATTTACATTCCTGCAATTTCTGACAATTGCTTCTTGTCCTTTTGTTCCACACCTTGAGAAGGGTCTGAGTGCATTTCCTTGGCAGTACCACATCAGGCACTGAAAGAGATCAATTAGCCACTTCCCTGACTTCTCTTTTTCAGGCTGAACTAGACTCTTTCCCTCAGACTATCCCTATACATCCTATGCAGTGGGCTCTGGCCGTGTTAGCCGCACTCTGTTGGGCTCTTTCCAGTTTTCTGGTCTTTCCACTGTCCTAGCATAGTGATATTGATAAAAAACTGTGCTTAGTAGTCTGTCAGCTTTATTGAGTTATGCAAGAGAATTTGAACTAGACAAACTAGCGAAAGCTTAAGAAGTCTGAAGTCCATGCAAACAAAACACTCATTAAACACCCTAAATTACTACATTCATTCGCTCTAGGTAGCATTCTCTAGTATTTGCATGATTTAGAGGTGAGTTGAATATCAGTCCGTTCTCCCAGACTGAAGCTACAAGGACACAACAGAACTACAGCTCTCAAAACAACGGATCTGAGCCCTCACTAGAAAAAGCAGCTTTAAACACAATGTGTTGGATTCAGGACCGATTTACAGAGCCTACTTATGAGACAATGGGTACGTGTATGTGGCACCTGTTTCTATGATTATCTCAAATATTGTTTTGTCTTTGAAAAAGATGTATTCAAGGAGCCCTTTACCAATAGATGGCAAACACTGTGTTAAGAATTCCCCCTTAGCTTCACTACCAACTAGTCCCCTAAAGAGCAGATGCAGTTATACCATTTTTGAGCAGCAAACTTGCTTAAAGCTAATAAAATGGTGGTGCTTTGTGCAGCGCTAAAACAGATTTCCATCACTTTTGTAATTAGCCATACTCTGGAGTTTGTGCAAAACACAGATATTTAAGCAGCAGTTTCTATGACTACCATCATTCTGCTCCTTATCTCTGAATGATTAGCCAGGGATTCTTTTTAATAGCTGTTAAGAAGGGGAAGTCATGATTGCATGTTACTACTTGGGATATGATGGGTGTTAGGAGTGTAATGAATCATTTTTTAAGAACACTACTTTCAATTCCCTCTCTATCTTGGTCAAGTATATTTTTGCTTTTGGCTCATGACTGGTCATTTACAAATCTGCAAAAAGCTTTCCAGAGAGCAAAAAGAGAACAAAGTCCAGAGCTGCAGCCTGGTGGTTTATTGGTTTAATATATCGCATCTCTTCATTGACTTATCACAGAGGGAAAGGGTTGGAGAGCTGAAGACAATGTCCAAGATTCTGCTTACATAAAGTTTTGATTTTAGTAAATTTATGGAAATGACTAGAAGGGACAGAGGAGACTTCCTTTAAAAATTAGAGGACCAACCATGAAATAATGATTTTGTCTCTACCAATTTTGATTTTATGTCTGCATCTGTGACAAGAGGGAACTAGTTCCAAGGCTTCAAGAGGATCATTGTCTGTAGAACTGACTGAAAAAGACCTTCTTTATTCTTGTGGAAATGCATGGGCTTCAAAGTGTATTTTCATTCCAAAACCATACTAAAAGAAAATATCTTGGAAAATTTCACAAGAAGAAATAATTTTGCTCCAACATTATTCAAAAGACTACTTGAGCATTTATATAGATTTAGTTTTGATACAGTATTTTAGGAATCAGAACACTATTCAAATAGCTAGGGAAATTTTTTCCTTCAGTCCTTGTTTTACAGCCAAAGCACCTTGAAAGAATGGATGAGCAGTAAGCTGAACCTGAATTCTGGGTCAAACCCTGGGCAAGTCTTCATTCTTTGCACAGCTGAATTTGAAAGGCTCAGAAGCTCCTCTGTCTTGCACCAAGGAAAGAATCAAGGCAAATGGATGATAAGTTAGAAGAGCAAAATAATTCAGGACATGTTTGCAGACTTGCCAACACACAGAAAAAATGACATCCTTCTACATGCTGTTCACCATGTAGCCAAGTATTAGGTGACTTTTCCTACTAGCATTGTACAACTGCTGCTAGAATGTCTATAGGCTTTAAACGGCTACCTAATGTTTGAAAGATGAATTAATGGCATTTCAAAGTCGTAACAAGAAACTTGGGGTTCTTTCTCTTCTGTTCTATGAGTAAAAATTCACAGGAGACTGTCAGCCATCTATGGCTCATCAAAACAAGAAACAGAACAAAAACTATCAACCAAAATGATCACACAACAAATTGTGGAATATTAGTTCTTGAAAATTTTAAGAGGAGTTGTATATTTTTGAGGATTTAGAAGCACTGCAGAAACTTTAGTGGATTAAAACATTTCATTTTACCTTACATAATTGAGTATTAAATATAGCTCTGTAGCAGCTACCTTACTATAGTCACAGTAGTATAACACTATAACAGCCTTAAGAGCTTGCCAGAATACAGACCTGTTGTGCTAGAAACAGAACATAGTTCCTGAAAAAAAAATGTTCCTACTTGCTCAGTGTATGTCAAGGCAGAAGTGAATTTTTAGGAAAAGTCTCTTTCTTTTAGGTTGTTACCATGCAAAGAACAATAGTTTTCTTGTGTGTGAGCCTACATGTCCCAAACACTGACAGAAAGATATTGGCTGCAGGGCAAGTCTCTCAGTATAACAAAACAAAATGCAAAACAAAGACCTCCTCTCATAGCTCCAGTAATATAGACGAGTAGGTTTAATTAAGTTCAGCCATCTCTTAAATTTGCCTATACCTAGTTACAAAATGGATGTTTGCAGTAATCCTCCAGAGATGGCCCCCTCTGCTGCAAGACACAGCAGTTTTCCCAGCAGCCACAGGCAGGAGAACGGCTGTACAGCAGCCATAGCTGCAACAACCTATAATCCATGGGAGATAACTGAGATCACACACTCCTGGCTTAAAATTCAGCGCTACACCTCTTTGCTTTTATACTGAGATTGTTTTCTTCCCACTTACTTCCCAACAGCATTTCCTTTCATTATTTCCTTTTTGTTTTAATATACCTTTAAGAGGCTTAAATCACTATATAGCCCTTCCCAACATAGTCAACAAAACATATTAATCTTTAGAGCAACTTAAGACAAGTGATGGATGGCAGATGAATCCAATATTTGTGTTACTGTTAAACAGATTTGGAGAGGCATAATGTACCTCTGGTGATAGGCTGCATATCTAACAGGATCAACTTCAGCATACTAATTGTCACAAAGTACAAATGAAGTGCTGGTGTGTGACTACAGATCCAGGGCAGTAGACTGAACGAAATAAATTTCTGTGTACTTGGGCAAAGAGACTTGGATTGAAATCTTTAATCACAGTTTTAAGGACAAAACAAGAATTCTGCTTTCTGTCATTATTGGTTCACCAGATCCGTGCTGGCTTTTGCCTACAAGTAGTGGAGATGGGTCTTGGTTTGATTTCTGTGGTGCAATACCTTTAGGTGCTTATACATAAATGGACCCTGACATTAGGAAAGGAAAGATGGGGAAGTCATTAACACAACAAAACCACAGAGAGACAAAGGAAAATTATGTTCTGGAGATGTTGCAGGAATCCTCCTGTCCAGTCGAAGTGAAGGAAGAGACAAGCAGGGACAAAGCCTCCAGTCCCCTGCTTCTGGGGAACAAGAGACAGATACAGGCTCTGTCAAATCCAGAAACAGAAATGTGTTTTGGTGGCTGGCTGGCTGGCTGGCTGATTGCAGCTATGACCCACGTAGTACTTGCAGCTAAATCACCTCAGTATTTTGCTCCAATTTGCCATGTGTGCACATTCAGCAGATGGATGGACACTCTTAACTGTCTGTTTTCAAGTTGTTTCTGGATACTGTGGAACAGAACATTTTGGAAACAGAAACTTCTTCACAACCTCAAAGTCTCCATTTGCCTTACCAAACCCTTTCTTTTCTGTAAAGCTATGCCTTAGAGGAACAGTAATCAGTCTCCACACATGCACATCCAACTTGGCCATTATTTCCCTGTGAAAAAGAATCTCTTCTCAAGACAGACATTATTAGTGACTACTGGATCTTTATTCTGTATCACAATACCCTGGATTATGAAAGTCATAATGATGACAAAATGGACCCTTTTAACTACCATTTTGAACCGTATTTTCTATATATTGCAAGAGAAAAATCTCGCACGTTTATCTTTCAGGAAGACGGATTATACAAAGGAGGTCAAATTTGCTACAATACACTACAAAAAGTTGATTGATTAGTTCCAATACCTATTACCTCAGTAATCATCTTTGCCATTATTATGTTTATTTAATCAATGGACATCTGGCATCTCTGAGGTGATAAGAAAATAGAATTTGTCCTGTGTAGGGCAGGTTTATAGATAAGAAAAAGTATAATGCAGTTTTACGCAACATTCGCTTAAAAGGGTAAATCAATCAGACAGAGAGACAAAGGACCAGGTTTTGATATCTATTTCTTCTTAGTAAAGCACTCTAGGATTATGAAAGACAATTCAGAGTTCAGTGAATGTTCCTTTTTAGACAGGTACTGCCTTCTCTTTCGGTTGCTTTCTCTTCCCCTCCACTGCTTATAGGCTGAACAGGGGAAGGTGGCACTGTACTGAAATCACCACTTTTTACTAGGGATTTGACCCCCTAGCAGCATCAGCAGCACAGAGGGACAAAATAGCGGAGGGACTAAATTCTGTAAGTGCACTTATTGAGACTGACAACAAAGTAAAGTGTTTGGGTGGTTAGTTGGACTTCTAAGAGGAAAAGCAACTTTGAACATTCAACCAGATGACAGGAGAAAAACTAGATGCCCTCCTATAGCTAGCAAGTGTTACTCTGATCCTAGTTTAGCTGCATTTTTTCCAGATACATGCACACTTCTGTACACTCGTCCCTCACAAATATTATCTGTATTTCCATAAGGAAAAAAAATAAAAAGAGAGGACAAAGGTTTTAAAAATTATTTTTATTAGTAGTTCTACCCTGGAGAAACAGATTACCATTGCTTGATTTCTCCATTTTTTCAAAATTTGCATTTCAAAGAATAAGCCACAGAGGAAGAACGGAGTCCACAGTAGTATCAGCTTAACTAAAACAATTATTAAATATTAATTTCTCCTCTCCACAGAAAGACTGATGCTGTTGTAAAAATTTGTGATAAGCATATTGGAGACAGGAGCTCTGTTGAGCTCTATTTTCAAGTGAAAGACCATCTATTGCATTTTTGCGCTTGTTAGTGTAATTATAATTCAATATTTTCACTGCAACGACACCTAAGCAATCCCACTGAGATTCATTCTTCCTACGCAGTGTACAAACATGTTGACATGACCCCCAAAAGGGCTGGATGGTTGCCATTCCTGCCTTGCAGGCAGGTACATGATTTAAAGGCTAAGTCTACAACACAAGTTTTGACAACCTCTGCCACTAGGACAAGGCCCTGAGCTAGGAAAGGTGAGTTGAGCAGAAATAAAAGCTTTATCATGTGTTTTTCTACTATGCTCACACACAGTCTGTGCAGTTCAGTATCTGCAACCATCAGCTGAAGTCAGTGTGATTCAAATACGGAGCACATGTTGATCCAGTCCTGCTCCTAAAGCCTACTCAAGATGATAGAAACACCATCATTTTGACTAGATCATACCATTGCCCTTCTGCACTTAAAAGTGAGAGAGCAATTACTAATGATTCTTTTACTCTCCTGTCCCTTGTCCCACCTTCCTCTCTCTCTGTCTTGAAATTTCACCTTCTTAAAATTTGGGAAATAATTTACAAAAGAAAAAATAAATTACCTTATCCTTTGATGAGATGTCCAGCTCAGGAAAACAGGATGGCTTGATAGTTCACAGGCAAATGCAGCATTTTCCATTCATTGCAGATGAGTCAATTAGACTAATTAATTACTATGTTGCAGCACCTTCCCCTCAACTGGTCCCTACTGTAGTACTTCATACTGACTAGAAAGAAAATTTGTGCTGTAAAGAAATCTACTAGAAAGCATTTTTATCTATACAGGATAGCAATAATTAAACAAATAAACAGATCACCTTGCTGCCAGCTGAAGAGCTGCACTGCACTATACAGGTGTGCTCCTGTGTCATTTGACTCAGCTGGAAGCACAGGAGAACAGCACCAGCCTGTTCCAGGGACCGCAAACAGCTAAGTCAGTTCTGTGGCAGGTTTGGTGATGAGGGAGTATGGGTGGGTTTGCAAGGGGTGAAATGGGGACAGGTATCCAGAAATCTGAGCCAGAAATCTCTTCTCCCTTCTCTGCAAACTGCCATGGATGAGTCAGGGGAAGCCCTGGCAGCAACTCAACTCTCTACTCACTACCTGGAATGACAACTTTGTTGCCAGTCCCATTTTTGATTTCCCCATCCATTGCTCTATCAATGGTGAGCTCAGCACTACTGTTAGTGTTGGCAGCAAGCCTACCACTTGCTTTCTCAACACAGGCTCCCACAGAATCAGTGTGGCAGAAACCCATGAGCCCAGAGGTTTGTTTTATCCAGGGACTGTAAAAGAAATATGGAGTCTGTCTCTCTTCCTCAAGCTTTCCTATAGTGTTTCTAGCCATACCTCTCAACTTTGGCTAAGTGAGTCCTTAAAATCACTTTCCTTAAAATAAAGGGGAATTTTTTTAATGCTCTTCTGCTTCATTATGTTGAAACAATACTACAAGACATGTTTAGAAAACAACAAAATGTGCCCCATTCTCCCCTCCCCCCCCATAGGAACACATCCAGTGGTTTTTCCACATCGACTTTCATCACGCACCATGGATCAGTGAAATATCTGCTGCTTCTTAGAACCTCTTTTAAGGAGAAAGCTTTACTTTTAGCAGGAAAGATATAATTTTACTTCTTGACATCATTTCAATCAGCTCTGTGTGGCAGAAGGCACACTTTGTATCACTAGACAGAAAGATTCCCACTTTAACAAAATAAAATCGTTAATGCATTAAGCACCATATTTGTATCAGCTGTTCAGCCTGTTCCATTAGTCACATTCACCTTTTCCCTGCAGAGCATTTGTGGGCCCCTGGCAGAGGAGACTTGGGGAGAACTTTTTTAGGCTTTTTTTAGTGTCTGATCTTTCATAAAGGGGACAGAAGGAAGATCTATTGAGGACAGGTAGCCCCAGCCGGTGTTGAGAATCTTCTCCTTTAAAACCAACTAGTAAAAAGTGGTGATTCCTTGAAGCTATTGGGTAATCAGTCAAAAAGCACCATGTCTGAAATCATTCTACAGAAAAAGGAGAACATTTTAGAAGATGGCAATAAATATATTGTAGATTCACTGCAATGATAATCCAAATCTCATAATCATTTATATGTTGCCCATCATGCCAACAAGTACAGACATAAAGAGAGGCAGAAGAGGATGCTATAGGATTCTATAATGTTCCTGTCAGCCATGGAGTTGAATTTTATCTCTTTTATTTATTTATTTGCATCTGAAGAGAATCCTATACTATATGTTTGGTTCCCTTGGTTTTTTATTCATTGCAGATGAATAGATGACAATCAACTGTTGATCTCAGTGACAGCTGCCAGCCCTAGTAGTCCTTAAACAAATTAATTCCATTAAGATCTAATATTTGCCGCTGTGAAAACGCATCACTAATATTTAGATTCGATGCATCTGCCAGAAGACACAGGCTTTTGAAGCAGTAATAAATAGTACTGTGAAGCAGCCAGTAGGACTACTAGCTTCATCTGAATAAAGGTTTTTATCAAAACCAAACTTAATAAAACCCCTACAGTATTGATTTTATTCAGCTGACATGCAAACAGCATTTCTAAGATTTCAGTACTTCAGTCAGCCTTTCGGTAATGAGTGTTTCTCTTTCATGTCAATTTTTTCTCCTGTCATATCTGTAGTTGACAGCTCATCTTTCCACATCCTCCTGTGTTATCTACCTGCTCCCCTCCAAAGGTCCCCAAAAAGGGCATTCCAGGCTTGCACTGCCCATTGACTGGCCATAGGTGGTGTTTCACAGTATGCAGTTCTTTGCTCCTGTGCACCAGATGCAGATGCAGGAGAAGACAATTATGCAGCTGCTGCATGGCAATCCCCACTGTAGCTCCTGCCCCAGGGCTGCTCCCACCATACAGCCCAGTGCTGGAAGGCAGAGGTGGCTCATTCATCTTTTCAGAGGCCATTTAGAGCTTGACAAATACCAAAAAGCTGTTATCCAGATGCATTTGACTCTGCATCTTCTAGCCTCTACACCAGGGGTGCTCAAACTTTTTAAACAGGGGTCTGGTTGACAGTTCCTCAGACACTGTCAGGGGCCAGACTATAGTTTGGAAATAAATGAATGAATTCCTATGCACACTGCACATATTTTATTTGTAGTAGTGCACAAAAAAACAGGAAAAAGAATGCAATATTTAAAATGAAGAACAATTGTAATCAACAAAACCAAATAATATTTCAATGTGAACTAGGCCTGCTTTTGGCTAATGAGACGGTCAGTGTTAGGTTCCGTATTTGTCAATGCCAGTCGTAGCAAGTGATGCAAGTGTTCATCAGTTAGTCTGGATCAGATTGGAGATTTCAGATGTTTCATTTGGGAGAAAGTCTGCTCACAGACATAAGTGCTGCCAAAGATGGTTGCAATTTTGAGTGCATGGTTCCTGAGATTATGATATGTCTCTGAGGGGAGACATGCATAGAAATTAGTAAGGCTGCTTGATTTGAATGCATCTTTCAGCGAGTCACAAGTCTGTAGTTCGGCCAATTCTATTTGGTAAATCGGATCAACAGTTTCAATGTCAACAGAAAATGGGTCCCGGAAAAGCTGTATGTCCTGTTCATGGAGACGAAGCTCTTTAAATCTAATTTGAAACTCCCTTTGCAACAACATTTCTAGTACATCCATACATGTTTTGTTTGGGAATGCAACTGCTGGTTTTTCTGCAGACAGGTTTTGAGTTGTGGGGAGATGGCAGAAGTTTTCCTCCTTTACTTGGTTAATGAGCAGGTGCAATTTGACTTGAAATGCTTTCACATGTGAATACATATCACAGATGAGCTTCCCCTTTCCTTGAAGTTGGACATGGAAATTATTGAGCAGGTCTGTTCCATCTGTCAGAAACGCAAGGCGCCATTTCCATTGTGCATCTTTGAGCTCTGGTACTTCTTTGTTTTTAGAAAGCATAAAATCATAAACCTGTGGAAGTAAGTCATAAAATTGTTTCAAAACTCTCCCTTGACTCAGCCAACGGACTTCTGTGTGGTACAGAGTATCTTCATAGGCAACATTCAGCTCAGACAGAAATTCCTGAAACTGTCTGTGGTTTAGTGCATGAGCTCTAATGAAGTCAACACAAGAAACCACGATTTTCATGACAGAGTCCAGCTTCAGTGATTTACAGAACAGTGCTTGTTGGTGGATGATGCAGTGTATGGCTATTGGATGCGAATGGTTGCCTTTGTCCATCTCTTTGTTAACGCGTGCAACCCCTCCTTTCATGAACCCCACCCTGCCAGGAGCACCATCAGTTGTCATACTGAATAGTTTACCCCAGTCCAGCTCCAAATCATTTGCAGTTTGGCAAACTTTCTCACAGATATCCTCTCCTGTAGTTGTTCCTTTGATGCCTTTCAGTCCAGCAGGCTCCTCGGTGACTTCGAAAGAATCATTTGTCCCACGAATGAAAATTACAAGTTGTGCAGAATCACGAACATTGCTTTCATCGAGTGCCAATGAGAAATAGCAACGTTTATTTGAGGAGTTTTGCAACTGCAGATTCAAATTTTCCCCCGTTTCTTCAACCCTTCGTGTAATTGTAGGTAGGTCCTGAAAGACTCACTGTACTAAATAAATCTGCCTTCTCTGGACACATCTATTTGGCAACAGAAAGAAGGCATTCTTTCACAAATTCACCCTCTATGAATGCTCTGCCAGTGCGCGCTATGAGCTTGGCAACTCCATAGCTTGCTCGAAGTGATGATACATTGAGCTGCTTTTGCTTCACAAAAGTATTTTGCTGAGTTGTCAATCCATGTTTCAGCCTTAATATTTTCTCTTTTCTCACTTGTCTGACCAAAGAATCATATTTATCTCTATGCTGAGTCTCGTAGTGTTGATGCAAATTGTATGCCTTGACCACAGACACTGAATTCTGGCATATCAGACCAACAGCTCTTTCTTTGTACTCTGTGAAAAAATAATCAGAAGTCCACTTTTCTTGGAATACCCTGCGCTCAGAGTCAATTTTTCCGTTTTTTGACACGATGGTGCGTGCGCTTCCCACTGGTGCTGGCTTGCTTGTCCTGCCTGGGAGCTGGAGGGAGGGAGGGTGTGGTGGTTCAGAACCACGACTTCACTGTGCAAGGGCTCACTAAAATGGTGACGGAAGACCGAACACAATTAACAGCAGGGAAAAGAGTTTATTTGCCCTGGGGGCTTTACTAGGAAACAAACTTAAGGGGAACCCCCCAAACTTAACACAAAGATAACCCCAGGAAAAAGAAACACAAAAAGAAGGTGCCGAGGGGAACAGATGGAGTCGCCACGCGGTCCAAGACCCGGGAAGAGGGGGGACCGCGTGCTCGGCAGCCAGGCAGGAAGCCGGAGAGGCCGGAAGCCCTCTGTGCTCAGCCATCCCCTCACTGGCCACGGGCACTCCGGGGACTCCCTGGAGCTGCCGCCTCCAGGCATCCTCCGCAGGAGGGACCCCCTGGGATGGGGGGGTCGCCGGGGTGCCCCCGCGGCCACGCTCCCGGGGCTGCTGCCCGTGTCAGGACCAGGGGACCCCGTGCCAGCCCCTCCCCAGGCAGGATGGGGAGGGGAGGCGGTTCTGTAAATACCGGCGGGCCGGACTGAGGACCCTGGGAGGCCGTATCTGGCCTGTTTGAGGACCCCTGGTTTACTGCATCTTGGTGGGAAGAACAAGCATCATAGCCATTGCTGTGGGGCCTTTCCCATTCCCCAAAGTCCTTCGAGACTGTTCAGACTGTGCCACCTGTCTTCACTCTTGAGTGAATGCCACCCAGCACCTCAGGTAATTAGAGGAGGGAACACAGGCCAGATGGAGAAAGGAGGTGTTAAACAATGAGTGGGTATCTAGCTACTATTCCACTGTCTTGTGATGAGTGAAGCAAAGAGTATATGTTAAATTCAGCCTTTTCTGGACATAAGTCCTTTTCTCAAAATTACAATATTATGGAATCTTTCTTCTGCTCCCTAATACTGTTAGCTCTCCTTGTGACTTTTAATGACTTAACTGTGCCTGTGTCAATATTTTAGAGCTCTCATTGAAATGTCCTGTAAATACTGGCAGGCCGGATTGAGGACCCTGGGGGGCCATATCCTGCCCTCAGGCTGTAATTTGAGGACCCCTGCTCTACACCATTGCTTTATTTGATACAAAGCTCTTTATTTTGAAAATGAATGGTGGAAGTGGCCTTTCGAACAGCCTGAATTTCTTGATGGCCAGGGAAAGTGAGAAAGTCATTATAACTGCTTTGTTATAATCAGAATACCAAATTATGGAAAACCTACCTAGTGGTGATATCAGACTTCAGTTTTTAAATTATTAGACAAGGATACATATTTGTATAATTCGAGATTCCCAGGATGTTGTGGAGAGCAAAAGAATAGCTGTCTCTGAAAAGAGACTGGCAAATTTCTGGTAGATAAAAACCCTTTTTCCCTTACTTTACTCTCCCTGAGACATGTTTTGTCTTTTATCAGGGTCAGGGGGAGCCAGACTTCTCTGGAAATCCCCAGAAAGTGCTCCATCAAACCTTCACCTCTGCTGCAGCTAATTAGCTCACTCCAGCACAGAGTTCTTACCAGGTACTGTATGTTTCTTTGCAAATAGGGAAAAGGATATGCTGCTATTCCTCTATGTGTCTCCAACAGCTCCAGCTCTATGTATCTCACTATATTCACAGGGAATATCAGTAGTGATGAAAGTGGGAAGAAAAATGTCCTCAGAGAAAAAAACCCAATATATTACAGCAGTATAACCATGTAAGAGTTACACGATAAAGATGTTCTTCTTTTTAATTGTGGAAAAGTGCATTTTAACTTCTCAGATTAAGACTGTGCTGTGATGCCATGTGATGCTATTACACCATGCTTAGGAAAACCAGACTACAAGGCTTCAAATTTCAAAAAAGGAGTCCCTGAGAAATGCCCAAAAGAAATCACTTCCCTAAAATAATGTGATATTCTTCTTCTAGCAATAATCTTAGCACTCAAACATTTCCAAACCCTCCCATAAAATATTGTTAGAGGTAAATTTTTAATTAGCTCTCTAAAAGACTTTTCCATTGCAACACAGAAATTACTATAACCTACA
The DNA here is from genome assembly GCA_013399895.1 of Serilophus lunatus. Taxonomy (NCBI): domain Eukaryota; kingdom Metazoa; phylum Chordata; class Aves; order Passeriformes; family Eurylaimidae; genus Serilophus; species Serilophus lunatus. Next base: position 737,213 of record VXBA01004960.1, read on the forward strand.
AAGAAGCCTTGTAGACAAGCTGTAGTTCTTTTTATGGGCTTCATCTTATGCAGTTAATTATACGCTGCTAAACTCATTCTCTCCATTGTACAGCTCTGCAACTGACTAAAAGACTTTCTTCTGGTGCACAAACACAGCACTCGTGACTATTCTATACACTACTGACTTTAACTAAACAATACAAGAATTATTTTTACACTCAGTGAACCACTTAAAAAATCAAGTAAATCTCGGTTCAGGGGAGGTTAACTGCACCTGCACACCGTGACCGTGAAAAGGTCACAATGTGATTGCTTACAGTGCTTCCCGTGGCAGTACCTATAGCCCAAAGTGAGCTGAAGGGCTGGGGCTGTAGGCAGGGAGGGATGCAGGGAGAGGGACAGGGTGGACTTGCTCTTTTGACAACAGTGAATTCTCGCCAGCCAAGCTGCAGAAACAGAGGGACTCACAGAGAAGATGGAGTGACTCATCCTACAACAGGCTCAGTTGCCTGCAGGCTTAGAGAGTCAGTGCCAGCAGCATCACAATTCCTGCAGAAACAAGGTTCAGATATACTCTCTTCCAAAAGAAAAGAAATTGCTGGAAGTTCAGTTATAGAAAATCTCTTTCAATATTTCACAGCTATGTATTTGTGACTAAATTAAGTCAGATGTGACAGATTCCTTAGTCAGATATCAGACATTCAGAGTGAGACCAGATGGCTAAAAGGATAGGCTTTTTCACAGGAAAGGTTGTTGAGCTGTTGGCTCCTTCAGCAGAGAATGAAAACACTCAGTGTGAAGCACCTGTGATAAAGGAAACTGAAAAACAGAGTTACCACAGAGCAAAGAGCTTCAGAAAATGCCTCACTAAGCCAGTTGTTAGGAACTGGGAAATAAAAGAAAAGCATGGAAGACATTGGAGGGTGACTATCTCCAGCATTTGGAAAACAATGAAAGAAAATTAATAACTTTGCACATTTTTGGAACCAAGTGTAGTGAGGACCATCCAGTAAATGCTGTAATGCTATATAGCAGAAGGGAGCACAGGTGGCAGAGCAGACTTCTGTGGGGTGACCGTGTCTGCAAGAGCTGAAGCAGCCTGGTTAACTCTCTTACAATAAGTGAATTACATATAGATAAGCCCATGTTCTAAGAAAAGTAAAATTTAGAGACAAAATCAGAAAGACTGAGAATGGATATGAAGGTTCTAATTTCTTCTATGGGGATTATTTGATTTTGAATTGAGGAAACACAGAAAAAAAATCACAGCTAAAAGAACAGTTTGTTACATCTGGGAACAAAGAGCTAGCATCAGTTATATTTATTTTTTCAAGGATGCTTGGTTCTGGATTTGATTTAGAGAATGCATGCCATGAAGGAAAAAAAATAATGTACACAACATTAATTCTTATATATCTTTGATGTGACAGGTATATTTTTAGTGCTCCATTGCTCAGTAATTCATGATTCCAGGAACATCCTTGTTCAATAACTCTACAAATGTTTTTAAAAGTTTACTAATTGAATTTGGTAACAAACTGAATTTACCAGCTGTAGCAGGAAGAAGTAGTAAATGAAACAATTATTTAGGAAATTAAATGTTTGATGAATACAATTGCATCCAACTAGCAAGATATCATTATGTTTGAAGCTCAATATTTTTAAATAATTTCTGATGGTTCTGACACGTTCTCTTAGATAAGAAGATTTCAGAATGCACTTCTAATATGCCATATGGGAGCAAATACTGTTACAGAATACTGTGTGGTTTAAAATCTGTTCCTGGAACTTTCTTTTGTCCTTAGAAGAAAGCATCACAGCTTCCTGAAACAATAGAGGGCAAAGTATTGACAGCATCCTGAAAGGACAAGAGCAAATCAGAATGAAAGGCTACAGAAAGCATTCCACTGGACTCCAGGAACAGATCCGAAATTTGAGAGAGAACTTGAAGGTCATCTAAACTATATCACTAGGAGAAAGACAATAAAACTAATGCACAGGCATGCAGGCATAGTGAACTCTGGAGGAATGATTATATCAGCCATGTCAGCTTGTGCTCATCTCTATGACCTTGTACAGAGAAAAGGAGCATAAATGCTCTCCTGAGGAGGGACTTCCCTGCCTTTAGAGGCTTAAAATGAAGCTATCATCTTTGCATACTTTTACACCAAAAGACAGAGCAAGTTTTCTGCAAACACCTCAAAAGGCAACATAAGGCACAGTATATGTGCAAGAAAATTATGACCTTCGGGTGTGAGCAACATATGCCCCCAGAATACTTACTGAATTAGAGTGTTACTGCACAGGCACAGAGGCACATTCAGTTGAGACCAGTTCAGACAAAAATTGGCAATGGTAATACTGCTACACAGAGAAGAATTACACCTTGAGAAAACTGGCCTTTTCCAGCTGCTATTTTAAGATTTGTCAGCGCTGTACAAACTGCAACAGTAGCTGCTGACGGCAGACATGCTCCTTAGAACACTTCATCAACCTGTTCTTGAGAACCATAGGACAAACGACACAAGGCATGCAATGTCCATGTCTGAGAATTAACTAATCATAGAAATGATACAGAATGTATTTAAGGAAGCAATAATAAAAGATGAGATAGTTGCAGAAAGTCATTAAAGCTTATTTTCTTGGATGGCTGTGGAGTTATACACCAAGCTTATTTTACCAATTCTAACCACCATGGCTTTCTGTAATTGCTGGCTTGCTATTTATGGGTGAGAGAAAAGTGCTGCCAGAGGCACTACAGTCTGACCTGGTTCTAAGGACAACAAAAGGTCACAGTAGTAGGCAAAATGCAAAAGAAGAATCATGTAGTCTGCTGTACTGGCTACCCTGTTTTCTTTGTCAACCCATGGGAAACTTAAGCATTGGAAAAAATACAAAACAGGCTAGGATCATGGTCTAACAGCAGTACCTGGATCATCTTCTAGAAATGAGAATACAGAAGAAAAGTCTATTTTTATCAAGATCTCAACAAAATGAAACAAAACAGAAGGCCTTAGAGAAGCCCTAAAAGAATGAAAAGCAACCACAATCAAAAGAGAGGAAAAAAAATGCCTCTTTGAGAGTAGCCAGGATATATAGCGTACCTGAAAAGCATAGCAAGCCCTGATAAGCAGCCCACGTAGCTGAATGAGTTTTGCAACAGAATGGTAACATTAGATAATTTTCTGTTGGTAGAATGGAAAACAGGTGAAGAATAGCAACTGTTGCTTCAAGACCATCTAAATATTAGGAGACAAACCTGATCCAACCCAGTTAGGCCAGGAGATGAAGGCATTGAAAGAAAAAAAGGAGTCTGAGTGCTTGGTTTCCTCAAAGAGACCCTTAATAATTTTCTTTTCTCCTCTACATTTACTTAAGTTTCCTCCTTGAATCTTGCTCACAAAGTCACATAAAAGTTAAAATAAACCCATAACTCTTATGATCCAGGTGAGAGTTTCATCAAAAGGACCTCTTTGTCCTTGAATAAAGAAAGAGAAAACCTTCACCAGAATAAACTCAGGAACTATGAAATTTATAAAAGAGAGTATTTATGTCATTTTCATTTTTCTGTTTGGTTCTTTTAAATAACGGTACTTAAGATTAAATATTCCTGTCCATATTTAAAATCCCTTTACCACCCTTAAGTCTAATACTGCTTCTCTTTAAATCAAAGGGAAGCTAATTGAAAAACTGAGGTAATTAAATTTCTCATGGCATCTACTCAAGCCATTCCCTGGACCCAAGGCTAAAGGAACTTGCCCAAACTAGAGATTAACTGTTTAGGAGTCTCACCCTGTACTGCATACTTCTGTGATGAAATTCTGAACCTTGTTCCCTGCCATTGCTGCAGATAGTTACCATCATTACCCAGTCACGCACAGGGCAGTGGTAAAACGGCAATAGTTAAGAACATGAATACTTTTCAATCCTGTGCATACACTCCCCCAGCCAATTCTGGGTTCTAGGAGTGTGCAGGAAATCACACTTTTCACTGCATTAATTATTGAATGTCCTGGGGAAGAGTTAGGGAAGAGACGGAGGAGTTTACAAATAAGGCAGAGCCTTGTTAGAGAAGAACGCTCAAAACAATAACATACAGCTTTTATTCCGCGCAATATCCCTCTGCCTGCCGTGGTTTCACCCGCTTCCTGACCGTTCGTCAATGAACACCAACCCTTTCACTCCCACTGATTTTAACATCCCTTTAACCAAGCCAAGTCTCTCCGTGCCCTCGGAACAGCACACACTGGTGACATCAAGTGGCCACAAAGTGCATAACAACAGCCAAGACGCCTGAGCACTTCAGCTCCAGAAAGCAACGTTTGGCTTTCTACTCAAAAAAATTTGCCGTCATTCTCTTGAGCTTAACTTCCGCATTGGCATGAGATAAAATATCACAGATTTGAACCCGAACCTAACCTAAGATGCTCCAGATATGAAACGATATTCCTGAGATGGACACTCATTCCTTGCTTTTTCTCTGTTTTCATATCAGGAATTTTAGCTGGCACGCCCCCTTGACGATTTCTAAAAAGTACAAGTAATCCACTACATCAGAAGTGTTCTTAAAATAGCAAGCTTTTTGTGGAGAAAAATCGTCTTTGACATTGTCAAAAAGCATTATTTTTTTTCCATGAAAATACACTACTTGCAGGTACTAGGTACTTCTACACTTTGCCTATAGAAATGGATTCAACTAGGCCAAGCCTCTTTAGATGAGAAACACTAACCTTAAGTTATTAAGTTTATCATTTGAATAGGTGCTTGTCCCAGAGGAGGGATTTTTGTTTCGGGTTGTTTTTTTTTTTTCAATTTATTTCAACTTAAAAATATATGGGAAAGAAATGGTCACAGTTTTTTTGTTCTGCTAGTCCTCTATTTCAGTCTCTTCCCACTTGCTTGCTTTCAGAGAGAAGAGGACTCTCTAACCAAACTGGCAAACTAAAACAAAATACCTGGATGCTACAAGGAAAATTGGCTCTCTTTGCTCTGACAAGAGAGATGGGAGGCTGGTAGACTAAATGGTTTCTATCACTTCTCAGGATTCAAGTCCCAACTTATTTTACATCTACACAGCACTACCAAGACTGCCAAATCTTTAACCTTAATTATTAGTCTTGTATTTCCAGAACTGAAGGACAGGACTGAAGATTCAAAGAAGATAGAGATTTTTATGCAGCTACAAAAGTCACTCAAAGAACCTTTTGGAGCTGTAAGGCTACATTTTTAGCAATTTTATGCTCTTCTATGAATTTTTTTTTTATTTTAGAAAATGAAATTTTTAATCCATTGAGGTGAAGCTTAAAGATATTTTGAAATAAGAATTTCCTCTCTAATTCATCTCCAGAAGCATCTCCTCTGTCCTAGAGCCTTAGACATTCTGTTCAAAAACAAGAATGCTGGTATCCTACATCCACAACGCTGATAGAATACAGTTCCCCTAAATAATGTTCCAGGGAAATCTAGACTCTTCACCCAGCCACATATGTGACTCCTATTTTCCTCCACTCCAGAGTCAGGCTCCTGGGTCCCTTGCAGCAGCATCACCTCCATGAGCTACTCATTTCTGTGCAGTTAACAGATGGTCTTCCAGATTCTGGTATGTATTGTTAGGGCTTCACACCTTCGTATGGGAATTGAATTCAGTCAGACTTCATTTTTTTCCCAGTAGATTTATTTGCAATAGCCCCCTGCTTCGTACAAACTCAGGGAAAAGACAATTAATGCTAGAGATTTTATGTCTACAGTCATCCTATAACTTCATCTCAATCCACAGGTTCCCTAGTTCAGTCAGCTTTGATTGCAGTGAAGGAAGCTCAAATAAAATTTTCCCCACGTAACCCTATGACACTATATTGCAGAAGCAGGAAGATACTTCTGTGAGTTTTAAACAACAAATGAAAAAACCCCATTTGAGTCGATTAGTTCTACTATGTTTGGAATGCAAGCCTAGCTTCCTTAATTATGCTACTTGCAAATATGTGTTGCTTAATAATCCTGCTCCATTGCTGCGCACACATCATCATGCCTATCAATCACGCTGGGTAAAGGAACCCTGATTTTCTCTGCATTTGGTTTTGCTACATCCTTGCATGCACTTCCAATATCTTACTTTCTTGTTAGGATTCCTACCTGAGGGTTAAATGCTCCAAGAGTTAATTAACTGGAGCATAAAGGTTCAGTGTTCTACTTTGAAGGTAATCTGCAAGATGATCCTTACTTTTCCGAATGCAAAAATAACTTTTTTCCTCAGCCGATGTTGCTGTACCCAACTCCATCACTGTGAGCAGCAGAGGAATTTGGGATTGTGTATATTCCATAATCACTGGAGGAACAAGGAGCCTAACTGGGTTTGATAGTTTAATGAGTTGAATTTCCATTTCCCCCCTAATCAGCAGGAACAAAGAGGTGTTGAATGGAAAACAGCTCCATTCTGTTGCTATACTCACTGTAGGTATGGAGCAGTGGAAAAGAAGGCACCAATTACCTCTATTTGCTTCTTTGGGTAGCAAAATACAATTGTTGGATTTTTTCCCACAGCAAAACCCCACACTTCCACATCCCAGCAACTGCAGTTATCCTAATTTGAACAGTCTCCAAGGCTCATCAAGGAGAGTAGATAAATCTTGATTTCCTCTTTAATTTCTGAGCAAGTTAATCTACTGCATAAAGTGCCACTGAACAAACTTCATGGGTTTATAAGATACCACTTTTCATTTACTATTTCTCATCCACTCATCACATGATTCAAATCTGAAAGTTGATTACAGTAGTTCTCATGAAAACTAGCATACTTGTCCATCAAAATAAGCATATCTAGCATACCAAGGAGTGAACAACTGATGCCTCATTAATACAGAAAATCTTAAGCTTACAGGACAACTTCCAAAGCCATTTGTAATCTATTAATTTCAAGGTTATGTGTGATGAACTTCACTTCAGAATTATTTATTAATAGGGAAATCACTTGTGATATATGAAGCTCAAATAAATACATAGTCCCCCTTTAAGACATCTCTACGTTAATAAAGGGACTTACAATTTATCAGTGATGGGAAAATATTGGGATATTAGAGATAAAGCAAGGATAAACTGGTTATCAAACACATGGTTTGAAGAAAAGTTTGGGCTTTGATAGCTTTGGGTTTTTTATCTCAGAAGTCTCAACCCACTCTGCTTCTAAGTATAAATACAAGCAATATATCAATGAAATAAAAGGCACTGACAGTGGTTTCCTTTGGGTTTCTGACTGCCTGTTACTATCCCACCATTTGTGTATAAACGTAGCAGGCAGGTTACAGCTACTAAAGGCTGCATAGTCAAAAGGAAAAGTTAACAGAAAGGTGACTGTTAATCAGCAGAGACTTTGTGGAAAACACCTCCTCAGCTTTTCTAAGTGGTTAGCTTTAAAGCCAGAGAGGTGCATTTGGGCTTGTTTAAAGAGGTGGTTGTTTGGACTCTTGGCATGACACAGTGCTATTGTGCAGTTCTTCCATCAGTTGCTTACCTCTGGATTTTGAAGCTGGAGGCTTTAAACCACACATTTTTCATGTTTATTGACATATCTCATATTCATGCCCTTAACACAAACAGATAATGTGGTAGTGATGAACCTTTCTCCCACTAGCTTTGCAATATACTACTGTATGATCTGTATTTTAAGGAGATGAGATTTACACCATCGCTTTAGGCATTCAATTTCTGCAGCTCAGAAATGAGCCAAAATGAACAAAAAACTGAGCCAAAAATAGCTAAGACTTGGTATACCATCAAGTGAGCCTTCAAAGATCCTTTCATAGCTTGCTCTTCTTCCAATTCACTGCAGGTACTTATTTCTGTATAGAGTCAAATGCCTAAATCTATATAATGGAGTAACTTTTCTCCCTCATCCTTGTTTCACATTAATTTATTAAATCCCTTCTCCAAGGCAAAGATGGAGCAGTTCTAAGACATAATGCTACAGTGAAAAAAAGCATGAGGAACTTACCCTGACATTTGAGGCAACAAACTCTAACATCATTCTTTTTTAAAGAATATTTGCATATTTGCTGCCCCTTTATAAATGGGGAGCAACCAGGCTATACAACTTTACAAGAGTAGTATTACACAGCAGTGGTTGAAATAGTCCTCTAATTCAGAAAAAGAAAATAACTACTATCCTTATGAATTTACTGTGGCAGAGAACAATGTAATTTGTTGTACGAAAGAGGAAGTCAAGCCTAAGTTGTAATAGCTTTGACCAATCGTGAGAATCTTTAAAAAAACCCCACTAAATTCTGTGTAATTATTTCCCTAATGTGGCAGTTACTGGCCAAATTATTGCAACCAGTTGTGACTGGAATCATTCCTTACCAAAGTTAAACTTTAACTTGCAGAAAACCTGTGCTGTGAAAGAAAAGTATGTACAGCTGCAGTTAATTCAGTTCCCAGGCTGAGTGTTAGAGTTCCCCTTTGTGTGTGAAGTCAAGGCATTAACTGCTGCAGCTGTTGTTTACCGCTGAAACATGGTGCCTTTGATCGCAGTCCTGAAAGTGCTTTACAAAAAAGGATGAAGTCCATGTGCTCATCTTACAGACCACAGCTACAGTGTAAGCTACAAAGAAATGAAGTGACTTGCCCAAGATCAAATGTCAAAATTGTCCTGGAACCAGGGTCTGATCTCCAATTTCTACTGCCTATAAGCTATAACTTTCCTTCAGAATTCATTGCACTGAAAACTGCAGAAAAGTAGAGCCATTTTAGAAGATGCTGTTGAATGTTGCATTTTCAAGACAAAATACTAAAACATGTTTTAAAACATGTCACAAAATAAAAAGACAGCATAAGTAAGTTTTCAGAAGCTTACATCCCACTGCCCTTTTAAACAATTTATAAAGCTCCTAAAGTACTTGAATTTTATAATCCCAAATGTGAACTAAACTGGCTGCATTGATTCAATGCAATTACACGGGCATACTTTTAAAAATCTTCTTTGAAACAGCGCTGTTAATTATTGTTGAAAGTGGCATGGGAGAGGTCACTGAACTGATAACATTTAGATACAGTGTTTTTAACTCTTTGATATTGGACACTTCTGAGGACAAGCCTACCTAGACAAGCTATTAGACAAACAGTCCATCTAGCATTGATTTCTTAATCTAGTGAGGAGGATTTTAAAAAAGGATTGAATGGGGCAGTTAGAAAGGCACAAAGAAAAATAAGACAACCTGGACATTGGCCTCCAATGAGGAGATGCATTTATTTATAAATATGGTAATAATAAAGCAATGAGAGAGGAGTGAATGAAACTAGTCTTACTTGGATGGTTGTATGAAACCACAGTAAAAATGAGGAAAAACTGTAATTATTAATTCAATGAACAAGAGTATAAGCCAATTAGTATGAGAAGTATCATGACCAGAATACAAATCATAAAAGACAAGGCTTATTAAAAAAGGAGAGTCATGGAAATCTTGCTTTATTTATCAGAGATTCATATGCTTGCTCAGTAGTCCAAAATGTAGTAAGGACTGCAGGTTTTGAAGAAAATCTCAATGAGCTTATTTCAAAAGTGGACACTCCTCAATCTCCCTTCTCCAAAGTGAAAAAACTAGACTTCAGTACCTAAAAGACTTGAGTATAGGCTGAAAAAGAAAAGGGAAAAATAAATTAGAAACTGTGGATCAAGGGCATGGCTTCAAATTATTTCAGTGTGAGAGAAATTACATTATAAACCACTGACTTGGGTAAACTGTGAATTATTTATTCATACCAAATCCAAATCAAAAGCCTCTAAAAAAGAAGTTTAAAACATGGTAGGAGTGTGTGGAGGCAAAAAGATGAAATTGAAAACAATTTCAAAAACCAAAACAAATTCATTATAAACACAGTAGTATCAAATACAAAAAAACCCCAAAAACCCACAAGAAAGTGGTAGTATAATTCCCAGCAGGTAAGCAAAGGTATCACCTCATTAGCTGATGCCCAGAACTAATATCACCTGATTCACAATAATCTTTTGCAAAAGGATCAGATGTTAAAGAATTATAAATGCAATTAAGACCAACAAGCAAAGGTAAGGCTTCAACCTAAGAAGGTAAAAATCAATCTAAGTGAAAGCTTAGAAAGTGGTAAAAACACCTAATAATTTCTAATTAGCTGGGCTTGATGTACTTTATTTTGAAACTGATTAGCTGATTCCATTACAGCAGTTATTTTTAATGACCACAGGAAATCAAAAGACTGTGGAAACAACTGGCAGTGCTGTTTCGATTTTTTTTTTTTTGTGTGTGTATGGAGGTGGTACGTTACAAACTAGGCAGCTCCTCTTTAATTTTCCTTCAAATGTTTGAAAAGATTATCAGGACCCTTTGAAAGCATCTAAAAGATGTCAAATGCCAGCTATTATGTGTTGAACAAGATTTGAAAAACTAACTCAATTTCTTTTTAAGGCAGGATAATGAGTCTTCTGCCAATGGGAGAAGCAGCAGTTATATTTTGATCATGACAAGGTTTTAACAGTTGCCATAGATGATGCATGTAAGGTCTCAGCTGGAGATTTCTGGACACTGCTTTGCCTCCCTCACGAAGCATGAATATAATAGAAAGTCCAGAGCCTGATATGATCTCTAGGAAGTTATTCAGGAAGAAAGATTGCCTTCATTAATGCCATGAATGCAGGACTCAAAGGAATACTGTGTAAGACTCTAAACTGGGAGGCACTGTTGTCTCCCTCAAGGAGAGAGAGGCCCTGCAGAGACCTCAACAAATTAGAGAGATTGGCAATCACCAACAGTATGAAGTTTAACGAGGGCAAGTGCCAGATGAACAAGGGCAAGCACAGGACAACCCTGATTGTAAATGAGATGCTGGAGAGCAGTGCCACAGAAAGGGACCTGGGGGTCCTGGTCATGGCAAGTTGAAAATGAGACAGCAGTGCCCTGGCAGCCAACTGTGTCCTGGGGAGCACCAGGCAAAGCATCGCCAACCAGTTGAGAGAGGTCATTGTCCCAATCTGCTCTGCACTGGTGTGGCCTCACCTTCAATATTGGGACAATTTTGGGTGCCACAATATAAAAAAAGACATTAAACTGTTAGAGAGCATCCAAAGGAGGGCAGTGAAGATGGTGAAGGGCCTTGAGAGGAAGCCATATGAGGAGCAACTGAGGTCACTTCATCTATTCATCTGGAAGAGACTGAGGGGAGACCTCCTGGAGGAATTCAACATCCTCATGAGGGGAAGCAGAGGAGCAAGTACTGACCTCTTCCCTCTCTGGTGACCAGTGACAAGATTTGAGGAAATAGCATGAACCTGAGTCAGGATAGGTTTAGGTTAGATATCAGGAAAAGGTTTTTCACTCAGAAGGGTATTTATTGGAACAGGCTCTTCGTGGAAATGGTCACAGCACCAAGCCTGACAGAGTTCAAGAAGTGTTTGGATGATACTCAGGCACATGGTGTGACTCTTTGGATGTCCTGTGCAGGGCCAGGAGTTGGACCTAATAATCCTGATGAGTTCCTTCCAGACTTGGTGTCACCCAATCTGTTGTTATCTGTTACACCACAGAGAACCAATACTTTTCAGTTTTTATCCCTTGACTTTATTTCCAAGGAGAAAAAAAAAAACAAAACTGGCTTGCGTTGCAAGAATCAGATATTGATAGTACATGTATCTCACTGCTTCACACAGTCAATCCTGAACTGCTATTTTTAGTGTACTTCAGTGTACTTAATTTTACTATGAAGGCTTTTGTGGACTACAGGATCTTCTGGATTTTTCACTGCAACCAGCAAGATAAACTTGAACTGGACTGTATAGAAAAGAAGGAAGCAAGGACAAAACCTTCTTACTTAGCTTCTTTTCAGTTGTAACCCAGCCTGAGCCTATTCTGACTCCCACAGGTATTCACAGAAAACTTCATCAGTTATCACAAAAAATAATAATTTTCAAAACAAGCACTGTAATCATTGCACAAAAAGAGTAATTTTCTCTTTTTGAAAAGCACATACTATATCTATTCATACTGTGTAGGCATGCACACAGTGCTTCTTGTCATGGAATTACCTCTAGCAATATCTCTTGGGGTACATATAAGCCAGACTCCTCTGCTTGTCTGGCACACAGCTAGAAAGTGAGAGCACTGCCCATTCCTCTTCCTTGGAAACCCTGGAAGTGTTAAAGGGTTTTAAGATAAAGGGGGGAAACCTGCTCTAGGAGCGTATTTACAGCTACAAGAGTAACTCTTTGCTTTTATTATCTACAAGCATATAACATGCAAACACAGTGAGTGCCTCGACTTTCTGGAAGGGATTCAGAATCCTGTTTAAAAAAAACAAACGGTCACAGGCACACTTTTCTTCTGAATATACTGTACAGCTGTGGAAACAGCAGGCCTGAAAGAATATACATATTCATTCTATAGTTTCCCAAATTTGCTAAGTGATCAAGGGTGATGACTCCATACTAACATACCAACATTCCTAATATACCTTACATAGTATCTGGTTTTTGCACCTTCTAGATACAGGTAATGACAGTACAGGTTTTCTTCTTTATCACTTGGTTCTATAAACCAATAGAATTTGCTTAACCAGAGAAGAACCACCACAGTAAAATCCACCCAAAACTGAAAATGCATCTAAAAGATATGCATTTGGTGGGTCAAAGGTATGACAAAAAGTATACAACAAGGTTATTCCCTTCATCACAAATATTTCTTATGGATAAACTAGGATGTTTGTATCTTAGCCTCAAAGTCAGCCATCAAGTAGCTGCAACACAAATAAGAAGGAATCAGGACTTTGTTGATGAGAATTTCCACTATCAAGAGTGGAACCACCAATGTGAATATCTTTGGGGGTTCCAGAGTGAGGGGAAAAAAAGTATTTTCATGAGAATTACAGTGACTGATAGAATCATTGTTACTTTTGCCTTAAACATTTCAGGTGGCACGTGCATTGCAAGAGACACGTACTCATTTCTCTTAACAACAGAGTGAAGAAGGCATATGACCAGTGGAACAGAAGTGGTTTCCCTTTGAGTGAATACCCTGCCCCTGGAAATAGCCTGTAAAAGACTATTCAGCACTCTAAGGAACCAATATAACTTAAATAATTGGACAATATATGTCTAGTACGTATCTTTGACTCATCTTGACTACTGGCAGACACCATTGATGTTTGATCCAAACTTCTTAGCCCAACTAAGCCTCTCTCCATCAGGCTTGGAAATAAAATTTTGCACCACTCTGACCCAGATAACGTTTATCAGGTAGAGTAAGTGGCATCTGACACAAGGAACAAGCATCACACTTGGTCTGGAAGGTAGCAGCGAGTAAAAAGGCTCTGTAAAATGCTGTTACTTAGTCCTGCCATAAAAGGGAGTTTAAAAACTTTTGAATTATTCAAGTGATTTGCAAAATAGTGAAAGGAATGAACGGTCCTATTCTATATTTTCTCCTAGGCCCCAATTATGCAGACTTCCACCTGCTTTCATGACTGCCAAGCCCTCAAATGACTAAGACTATTAATAGTGACTACTGCTACATCAAAGCCCGTAGCTAGGTCTATTTGAACTCAGCAGGGAGACAGTAGCACGTGTACAAATTCTCTGGCATGGGAAGAACTCAGCAGCTACAGTAGGCTTGGCTTTTCTGGGCACCTTTCCTTGAAAAGGTGCTAACCGTTTTGCTCTCTCTGCCTTCCCTTCAGAGATCAGAGCATTCATCAAAATCTTCAGCAGCCATATGAGACTTACTTTGTCAGACCCTGTAACTGCATACTTTGTGTGGTGGGAGAGAAGACTGATGTTCTCAGATATAACGCAAATGTCTTTAAAGTCTATTTAGCCATGTTGCAGATCATGACCACTCAAAGAAGTAACACCAAACTTGACATCTGACTGAAGTTTGACTAGTTTGATCACCCAGGGTGAATTGATGACCTAGCTTTTAGAGAAAAATCTAAATACTTTGAACAGATACAAGCTGTTACATTAAGTAGTAGTGAACTTAGCCCTCCTGATGCTAAATCTCAACTACTGAAGTCCTTCACTACAGCTTAGATGTGAGAATGGTCATTATACCTTTATTTTTGAAAAGCGAAAAAAGCTTTTTAAAGTAATTGAAGAATTTTAATAACCAAAATCACTCAGAAAAAATACTTTATATTGCATGAATAAAATAGAAGATGGTATTAACTAAAACCTGCTTACATGTCACCAAGTCACCAGGGGTTGATACAAGGGCTGATACTGTTAAACACGTCTATTAACAGCCTGGATGCTGGGACAGAGCATATTCTAAGCAAGTTTGCAGACAATCTAAAATAGCAGGCTGATACACCAGACAGTTGTGCTGCCATTTACAGAGACCTGGACAGGCTGGAAAACTGGGCTTAGAGGAATGTCATGATGTAGAAATGCATTTAGGGAGGAACAAGCCCAGGCACCAGTACGTGCTGGGGACCAACCATGTGGAGCGCAGTTCTGTGGAAAAGACCTGAGAATCCTGGTGGACAACAAGCTGAACAGAAGCCAACAATGGAACCTTACAGCAAAAGACAGCCAGCAGTACTCTGCATTAGTTATGGTGCCAGCAGATTGATGGAGGTTATCCTCTGTTACTCAGCAACAGAGTTCTGAGTCCAGTTCTGGGCTCTGCAGTACAGGAACAATACACTTAGTAGAACAAATCCAGTGCAGGGCCACAAAGGACTGGTAAAGGACTTTCATATGTGGAAAGGCTGAGAGAGCTGGGACTGGAGAAGGCTCCAGGAGGATGTTATTATCATTGTTTATAAATATCTGATAAGGGGGCTGAAGAGAGAGGCAGGCTTTTCTCAGTAGTGTCCAGTGATAGGACAAGAAGCAATGGATACAAACAAAAAAATCCCAAAATTACTCCCTCCTCCCCTTGCTCCTACCCCTTTCGAAAAAACCCCCAACCCAAAACCAACCAGAAGTTTGATCTGAACATGAGAAAATGTTTTTAATGTGGGGATGGTCAAACACCAGAACAGATTGCCCAGAGAAGCTGTGGAGTTTCCATCTGTGGAGATACCCAGAACTTTAATGGACACTATCTTGGGCAACCTGCTCTATCAGAGGGGCTTGGACTGTTTCATCTGCAAAGGTTTCTTCCAAACTAAATGATCCTGTGATTCTGTGAAATAGAAAAGCAAAACCATCCTACTAGCATAGCTCTGTATTCTATTCTCCAGCTTATTAGATAAAAAGACACTTCTTTTGGTTAAAGAAACTATTTTATCAAACTAGCTATACCAAAGGTATTTGATTTCTAACAGCATAGAGATAACCAAGTTCTATTTGGTTTGTCCATGTTCACTTATGTTCAGGAAGAAATCCACTATACACTTGCAAGGACTCTGGCTTGATTTAGAATACCCAATACTGCAAAGCTAAGCACCATCAACTGCATAAAAAAATCTATTAGGTAACAGTCTCATTAGCTCTTCATAATGCATACACCATAGTGACCCGACAAGTTACATTAAAAAGGAAGATGGTTACTGAGAGAGAATGGGATATTTTCCATTACCTCACACTTGTATGCAGCTCTTAATATTACCATTGTAACTCTATGAATAAAATAAACAGCCTCCGCAGTTTGTCTTATAATCTGGGCTCAATACTGACACTCAGAGGACACGTAAATATCTCATATGTAGTCAGCCTCACTGAAAGCTCTGTGTAGGCATGTCTTTATAAGACTGGGCTTGCAACCTTATAAATTCAATATATAATTCAATATAATTCCATTTGAAATTCACTGTGCTGCTAGGATACTTGGCTGCATCTTGCCTGTTGTCCTTGGGCAAATCAATACTTCCTTTTTCTAAATGAAAGATGGAAGCTCACAAGAGAAGGTGTTAGAAAATATTATAAGGAAAATACTGGCTTCATTCGCCTAAAAAAAAACAAACAAACCAAAACCCAACCCAAAACCAAACAAAAAACCTCCAGGTACCAAATCCACCAAACCAACCAACAAATCCTCCCCAAAAAGAACCCACAAAAGAAAGATGTTATTCTTTACTTGTATTCTTGATGCTGAATCAGATGCTGAGTTTATCTATTTCCACTGCTCTAAGATATCCAGCCAAAATTTTAAAAACCATCCAAAGACATACTGTGGTCACATGAAAGGGAAAAAAAAGCTTATGCCATATATTTTGGCTCTCATCAAGTGCAAGAAATCACAGGAATGTTCATGTTACTGTACTGGATAATTAATCTTAGAGTAACAATTACATTAGAAGGTTCCAAGAACAGGCTGGCCACATTTTATACCTCCTAGTTATTCACCAGAGAACTCCTTTGTATGTGTTAAGAAAGCATTAAAATACATTTTTCAAGAAAATTCAGGTCACTTTGCAATACAGTAGCTACAAAACATTTATTTTTTTAAATAAAAACATTGAAATCATCAGGTTTTGTAAAACAGAATATCAAGTGTTTACCTTAATCTTTGTAGTGTAAGCACCTTCAGTTTTATGCTAAAACAACCAACATAAATTATTATTTGGTCAGGCTATTAACCTACATGGTAATAAATATCCTTTTAACCAAGACAGCTCACTCAATGCATACCAGATTGCCATAATTTTACAGAGTTTCTCTGGTGACATGTGAAATACAGACTGAAACCATGATTGAAATAATTTTTTTCTCTTTGTCTTTTTAATTACAGTGAAGACTGGCCTACAAATTTAAACTATAAAAACAATTATAAAGCACTACAGACTATAGCTTAAAAAAACCTGCATCATATCAGAGAAATATTTGAGATGGTTTACCTAAACTGTCTCTGAATAACAGATGGAATACAAACTTCTAAATTACTTAAAAGGTATTGGGGCTGGCCATACCATATGTCCCAATCTTATGAGAAATTATCCACTAAACAGGAATAGAAATCTCTGTTTAATTGCAAAAGAGATAAGACACTAATAAGTAAAAACGATATAGCTTAAGGGACTTTTTATGCTGACACTATTGATTAAAAAATATATGGTGCAAAATTCAACACTTGAAATTATAAACCTTAAAAACACAGAACAGAAGTTTACAAGTCAAAATACTTCAGCACCTGAGATTTTCCTGTAGAAAGCCAAACAGGATACTTTCTTCAGAAACATGTAATACAATCAGCACGTTTTCTCTCAGTATTACACAGGAATAATTGATCAAGAAAGAGTTGAGATAAACATAACGCTCCAAAATTCTAATTAAGGCTTGACTGTAAATCTGCTATCAAGTTACACTTTTAAAATTTGATTCATAGCTTGATTTTGTATTAAAACTGGAATAGACTTAATCTATTAAAGATCTTAATCTATTAAAGTGAAATTAAAGTTTAATGAAAAGACAAAGAACAATGTGCGACTTGAATCATGTTGACAAAAAAACTAAGAATAGTGACACAGAAACAGATTTGAACAAAATATAGTGATTTAATAATCTGCTATGTAAGCATTTAGATTTACAGACAACTAGTGTTTGTCTTTACTTTTGGTAAACTAATACTTTAAAGATATCCTTTTCTCTTTTCACTTTGAGAGCTGGGAATTTGCATTTTCTGCATTCGGCTCTGTGTGACTAAGACTTCATGATTTTGTTTGTGTAATTGTATGTCATCCTCTACAGGTGGACACTATACTGCATACCAGATTTAAAACAGAAACTTTCTTTTTTAATCCCTTGGTTTTGAAGCTTTAAGCAATTGTGCAACACATTTAACAACAGAACTCCCATATCCCAGAGCAAAGGAGAAGAAAACACTTAAACAAAGGTCTTAACAAAACAGTATTCTGATGGGAACATAGTAGTTTTAATCTAACGTTATCTAATTTTGCATATGAGAACTATTTAAATGTCAAATGATCTGCAAAATTAAGACTTCAAATATTGGAAAATGAAGCATGTTCCTTTAATTGTAAAAATGCTTTCATTAAGGAAAGTATACTGTACATTTGGTTTTATTTAATCATTCACTTAGTGATACTGTAAAAAAATTAATCTACCAGTTTTATCAAGGCTAAAAATGTCCTTGCCTCCCCCCGCCCCCCATTAACTACTTGGAATCTTCTGGAACCTTTCTACCACTGGAAACCAGTCAAGCACATCTGTTTTTGTCCTTTGATTCCTAAATATCAGTAAGCAGGCGCCCAGTAGTACCTTAATAAGAAAAGCTACAGAGATTATACTGAAAGATTTCAGACTAAATTATAGTAGTTTTAAAATTAAGTGCAATAAAATGCACCATTGGTTCACTTAAAACCAATTATCTTTAAAACCCATCATCTCTCTTCAACACAAGGTGCAGCGGAGTTCAAAAAACAAGAAGGGGAGCAAACCCCTCCACCAGAAACAAAAAAATCAAACCCAAGAATATTGCTTTCAGTGCAAACACTGTAGTCTTCAGAAGGTTAAGAGTACAAATATTTACGTTCCAGTGTATCCTTACCTACAAGGAATGTTGTTTCACATTACAAAGTATGTCAAACACCTTTACTCCAATCGCAATACTAAAGTTTACCCTCTCCAATCGATATGGTGGCTGAAACCAAAATGTTTATAAAAGCAGTGTAACTTTCTGGAGAAACTAATGAACACAGTAGAAAGTTCTCACAAAAACCAAGGACAAAGACTGCAAATTCAGCTGCTGGTCCTTAACCAATTTCAGTATCATATGCCAACAAGTAACCACCTCCTTAATGAAGAGTGAACAGAGCCTCCTGTACCAGCACCTTAAATCTCCTGTACACCTCCCTAAATCTACAGACCACAGAGGCAAGCTGCAGACAACCACTTCTTAGGCAAAACTCCTCATGACAGAACACACCCTTGCTTTCTGACATTTGTTTTTTTCCATGTGCAAATTGAAAATTTCTAGCAAAACCTCTGAAACCTAAGGAAAACTTCTGTGACACTGCAGAGGGAGGTGGGCATATTATTTTAGTTATTCAACATATATGTAGGAAATTCATCTAGAATACTATTTTTGCAGTATTGTGCTTTTAGAGTAACTAGTTGGGATGCCAAGGAACATTTGAAAAATGCACCTACTACACTTACTTAGGTGCCTGTTTTAATAATTTTGGTACTATTTGTCACAGTACATCAGAAAACAGCAGCACGAAGCATTAGACAGACAAAAATTTTATATTTGCTCCCCATTAGGAAGAGAACATTTTTAAAATGAAAGGCACTCATGACAGAAACTCTCTCTCCAGTTCATATATAGATGGTCGACAAGTTTTGCTCTTCATTCTACATAAAGGCACAGTACAGTCTCTGTTTTGACCTTCCACATCAAGATCAAGTAATGAGGGCATATGGCAGTTAGTTCTTTTCTCAGTATCTGGCAAGAAGCTAACATCAGGATCTACATTGCCCTCTAAACATTCAGAGTCTTTAGAATTTGGTTTAATAATACGTGGAATAATCTGCCATGCATCGATTTTACTTCTCAGAGAAGAAGGTCGAGGCCTTGATATAATATTGACAATGCTTTGCTTTTCAGTTGAAACACCACTGTGATTGCTTCTTTGTTGAAGAGATGGAGAGTGCAGAGTTCCAGTAACTGACAGAACTGGTAGTCTGGAGACATCATTGGTTGAAGCAACTCCATTGACTAGGGGAAAGAAAATTAAAAAATAAAAACACCAATTTAAAATATTTGACTACTTGAATTCTTTGCCATTTGTAAAACTGAGTTCTCATAAACACTAGAGTTTTTTTTTACCATCACAAAAATTGAGAGGCTTGTACATTTGTAGGGAATCTCCTAAGACAAGACCAGCGGTGCTCAAGTAACATGTTTGTATCTATGCTCTCTGCTACTGGCCATCACAATTTATATTTCACTGCTACAGAGAAAACATTAACCACCCAGTAACTGGGTGAACATTAATACTGGAATAAGCCCCATGAATTTGTCCAGTTATTGTGAGGAATTATACATGCATAGAGTCTCAAGGAATATTATATTTAAGCCCCCACAGAACACCAGTATTGAAATTTAGAACTTTTCAAAAAGTGATCGTGAATTTACCCACTCAAATGTAAACCAAATTCAAGGACTTTGTTTTGAGCTTAAATTTCTATCAACAGATTGACTTAAGGATTCATGGAAGCTCTTAATTACGCACCTGTGGTCTGAAAATGGTTCCCATCTGATAAGGTTCGCCTGTGACCCAACACACTTAACTTTTTGGAGGAATCTTTTGGCACATTTTGAGATTCTTGTTTCAGACAAAGATTAAAAGGCTGATTTTTCAATTGTGTAGAAACTGTGTTAGGAGCCAGCTGTTTCCTCTGCTCTCTCTTACTTTCAGAAGTTTGAGATGAAAAGTCATCAGTGGAACTACATCGGCCACAATCACCAAGCATAGTGCTTACAAAAGCATCTTCGCTGTCAGATTGCAGCAGGCATTTTGTGGAAATGGAGGGCATAGAGAGTAGATTCACAGTATTTGCAGCCGGATTTAGGGATGGAATACTTGTTTCCTCTTTCTTGGACTGTAGTCGTGTAGGGCTGGCACTCCTACGAAATTTTGAAGCACGCTGAAATATTCCATCACGCTTCTTCTTCTCATCTTTAGGCAAGAGTTCATCTGGACCCTGTGATTTGTTCAACTCTCTGATATCTAAGCCCAGGGCAACAGATGCAAGGAGGACAGCACACCCATACAGCACTGAATCAGTCTTCTTTTTGGGCGGTGTCCTGCTCAGACTGTTTGTAGGTGTCATTTGAGGAGTACTGTTTGTAGAACTAGCAGAGGTTCCCTCTTCAAAGCTCTCATGTTCTACTGTGTTCTCTCCCTGATCATCTTTCCAAAGAGGTAGATTAATATAGGCCTGATTGGGCAACTTAATTGGTTTTGGTCTTTTACCGTCCAAACCTTCAGGGATAAGTTTTTTATCAGTACAGACACCTGTAAAACATCACAGTATCCTTTAAGATTGCGATTCAACTGTTTCGCTATTGCATGCCTGAATATATACATTGTTATTGCATTTAAGATGCACAAATATTAACCTTGAGGGATACTGTACAACCCCTTTAGACCCTCTCAGAAGCTCAGACTCACACTGTGAGATTCAGAAACACATCCTACGCCTAAACGTCTTTATGTTTGCAATACTTTGGTAGTGCTTTTCCAATAACACAAGAAATATTCATCAGGTTGTCACAGTCAGGAGTAAAATCTTTACAGAAGTATTTGAAATTCAAATAGGTAATTTTTTTATGCATAGGTTTAGTAGTCAGCTAATAAATTATAAAATTACTATTTGTGAAACCTTGATTTATACCCCTATCAGTATACATGAAGATGAAAATGCCTTTTTCCAGCAATGTCCAAGCAGCTTACCATTTCCTCTTCCAGCTGGCCTAAGTCTAGCTGCTAGTATGGACACCAAGTTACACCATAGGTTTATTTCCTGTCACTGATAAATTAATTTTCTCAAATAAGAGGATCTGTAGCATAGAAATAAGTTTTGTTCAAAAAAAGAGCGAACTAATATCTGGGAACACATAAGGGATTACAGGTTTTTAAACAACTGTGTACTTTTTCAACAACCAGGCAGAGGTCACTAAGAATGTCATTAATAATCATTTAAATGTCAAGGCAATTACTGATTTAGATTCTTCTTAAAAGAAATGAGAAGGTGATGACTGCAGATCTCACATACAAATCAGTCTGCAACTCAAAAATGTGGAAAAAAAATCCTTATGTTGTACTGCTCGCAGACCCTGTATATTTCTTAGCTGCCAATGATGGAAATGTAAAGATGCTAACACTCAATTTTTTTTATAGATAGGTTTTTTGCACAAGAAAATGCTTTATAGTATAACTAGTCTAATAATCTGCATAATCCTTGAGGAATTCAAGCAATAAAATTTATAACACTGCAGGTAAACTAAATATAATTATATGTCAACTTTAACTTTTTCAAAGATAGCTCTTACCTTCATCCACAAATAGTGAAGCTAAGGGAACACCCTTCTGATTTTTCATCAAAACAGTTGACCAAGGATTGCTACCATCTGAAAGGGGTCTTACTCTGTAATAACAATGGTTATTTTGACATTACAGAGGATACCATGCTTACATATATTTTGTGAGAAAATTACTTTCTTTTAAAATTATGCAGTACATAACTTGAAAACAGTAAAGACTTCCAAAGATAAAGAAGTATGTAATAGCATAGACTCATATGAATATAAATGCATACATGCTTTATTTCAGATATTCCTTATATGATGAAAATTCCATGCCTAAAAAGAAAGCAAATGAAACCTGAGCCTTGACTACCTATTGAACAATGTAACCTGGTGAAAATCTGGACAACACTTTCATTGTGTCAAAGAAATGATGTAAATATTTGAAGTTTATTAAATTCAGTGACTTCAAAGCAAACAAAAATGTTATGAAGTCAGTTTCAATAGACATCTGGAACCAACTCCTGAGACAGGTAAATGACTGGATGTCCTTACCAAGAAAAAAAAAAAAAAAGGCAGTACAAATAATTGTATATACTAGAAGAAATAAGGAAAAGTAGTTTCTTACTTCAGAAAAGCTGCTAATTTCTAGTTATTTCTAGTTTTGAGCCATCAGAAAAAAATCATCTGAGAGTAAAGATGTCCAACTCATTTTCAGAACCCTTTCACTCTCTGTTAGTTAACATGAATGATGTCACTCGTGTCAATTGTGCCTCACATATGCCAAATTAGTCACTCTTGTTTCATCATACTGAAATTGCCCACTGGGGGCCATGCTTGCAGTTCCTCAAGTTAATGTGATGAAGGGCAAGAAAGACTGGGCATGAATGACTGGTATGCATTAGTAGCTCAGCATCCCAGTATGTTCCAGGTTTCAAAAAACAGAGATAAGTGCCAGTAAAACTTTGAGATAAATAAGCTTTTTATTCTCCAGTCTACATGGGGGAGCTACTCATTATTAATGTAATTTCTAAATTAAAAGGTAAGAGATTTTTGTTTTAACTAGAGATTACAGTACTTCTCACACTTACTACCTATGTCAGTGATTCAGTTACCAAGAAAGCTTCAGTAATTTAAAACAAACAAAATGTAGTAGACATACTTGTCCTTACAATCTGCACGATCCTTTGTTTGAACTGAACTTGGTCCCCAGGTACAACCTTTCTTTTTAAAACTTCTCTTCACATCTTCAAACTCTTCTTGGTGGTAAGTTGTGCTCCTTCCCCAAGTTCTATTGCTTTCATCTGAAGTTACTAGAGATTGAATTTAAAAACACATAAATACTATTTCTAAAACCAAAATATTTTGACAGAGCAGAATGTTTTCTCCACTGCAAAACCATTTTGATACAGTAACACACAAAGGAGTAGGAAAAAAATGGAGATTTTTTTTTTTCTTTTATAAAACCCACCACACAAACTGCACTGATCCAAAAAGATGAGCAAGAAAAATAATTTATGAGCTGATGAGAGACCCAGATTAAAGATAAAGCAGCAAAAAAATCATATTTTTCATGCTTCCTTTAACTGAGAACCTTATATTTAGGTAATTCAGACAAGTGAGTTAGACTGAGCACTTAAATTCCAATGAAGAAAACATAGACTGTGGAACTGGTATCAAATGAAACAGAATATTCCAATTGTGACAATGATTAACATTTTCTTTCTCACTCCACCAAAACAAATTATACTTTTCAAGTGACTAACCTCCATTAAATGCTTAGTCTGTCACTGTCTCAACTGATAAATTACACAGAACCAGCACCTTTAAAACACAATGAAATCTTGCCTTTTTTCATAACCCCACTGGGAAGTTCATGTTCACTTGTGATATCTACATCTTGCTGGTACACATATACACTGTTTCTTCGGCCATTAGCTGTGTGTGTATCTGTTTTGGGAATCACTGAGGAAAAATTAAAAGAATGTAGTAGAGATCTTAGTCAAGCCGACTTCAGAAACAGAACTGTTTCCTTCATATTTTTATCTTTGGGTCATAAAGCCCAGATCTATCAAGGCAGTAAGCATCTTCTGATGGTGGAGTTGTACTGTAAGGTTTAAAGGATCCTCTTTCTAGGACCAGATGTGGGAAGGTAGATTTTCACATAGGACTGACTAGCCATCAGCTTGGTATGCTTACAACTATGCTGGAGAGACCTGAGACAGAAACAACGTAGCCAGTTATAACAGAATGATAAATAATGTGTTATTTACATGACCGTGGTTCTGCCTTTCCCTCACTGCACACCAATTCCCCTCCTTTCTTACCATATACATCTTGCCAGCATAGCCTACCCTGTAGCATGGCACTACCCTTGCCTTCTTCACACTCCCATTTTCAACCACATTCCAGGACATATGGAATATATCCTAGTGGTTTTCCTCCTCCTTCCAAAATCAGCAGAACTCATTTTCCTAAAAAATTAACTAGATTTTTGTTAACTTTTAGATTTGAAACCTAGACTCACTCATGACAAAGTGAAGCAATCAAGTAACCAGTTGTTATATATGCTCTGTTCAAATCACCTGTATTTGAGCAAGTCGTCTTGAAACAAAGACACTTTGAAGTTAAATCAAGATAAAACATTATTGTGGGAAAGAGAATTTATTTTGCACAGGTGCAGATGGGTGTGGAAGCTAAATTGTTTCAGCTAGATACTCCTGAAAGATCTGATAAGCTTTTAGGCAAAACCTAGGGATCCAAACTCAGAAGCAGACATGTACTTCTGTTAAAGGAGAGCCTTTATGTTGGCCTGTATGTTAAGTTCCATGAACACAAATGCCTGCTTAAAAAAACCCTGAAACAAAATCCCCACTGACACTTAGCACACATGCAAGGAGTGGCACTGCTATAGCTTACACAAGGCTATGCATTGAAAAAAACAAACAAAAAGCAAAGGTAAAACAAATTCCAAACAGAAAACTCAAGTGTTCAGAATCATGGCAATACCTGACGCTTTCTTCCTTTTCAAGTGTCTTCTTGCAGAGCAAGAAGAATCAAAGATAAAATGAGACAGTCTAGTTTATACATTATGATGACATTTACTAAGAAAAGCCTTTTTACTGTTCTGCAATTAAAAAAAACACCCAGAAAACCCATCACACTATTTGGGGTCATGAAACCATTGACAACATAGACACTCTGTCAGCTAATTGCTGAAAGAGACTTTACTTAATTTTGCTTCCATCTCAAATTTTCATTAAGAAAAGCAATGCAGGGTTTGTCCACCTCTCTCCTATATCCACAGCATACAGGTAATAATGGTTTTAGCCCAATGAACTGTCTGTTATAGTTCAAACAAATAATGAAGCTACTTGCCAGAACAGACATCAATTCTCCCCTTTAGACAGTAAAAGCAAAAAGGATTTCATAATGCAGAAGTGTTCCAAAGGAGATGACAGATCTGATTTCTAGACAAGCTTTATTTAAAGTTTCAGGCTGGTTTAAAAAAATCAGTCAATCAATCACTCAATCAATCAATCAATCTTTAAAGTAGCTACAAAAGAGTACGTAGAGAAAAAATTCTCATGCATTCTGATTTCCCCTTCTCCTTATTTACATCTGACAAAGCCAGATTCTGAAGCAATTTCCCTCACAGGTGGCTACGCTTGCAAGAGAAGATAGCCACCATCCACCAGCAATCAGCTGGAACAGGTTCCATTGATTTCATAAAGACAGAAGCTTAAGGCATTCCTTGCTGAACATGGACAATTAGATAATCCACTTGGCACATGAGAACAGACAGTACAAATGCTAGCAGTGAATCCTGTAGGAACTATTTTGTGCCTCTACATATGTCATTCTCAAACATAAATGCATGCTTCACTGTAACAATATGATCAGTTTTCTTCCATATTCCCAGTGCACATACATTTTTTTTCTGTCATCAATATACATAATAATGTAGACTTACAAACCTACCCATTATTTTATTTTTGTTTCTTTTTCTTGTTTTCAAAAACCCTAAAGCAAGATTTCTTCTGGTTTTGTACCTGCTTAAAGCTTGCTTCTCTATTGACGTAAGAAAGTTGGGTTATTCCCTTACCCTCTAAAACCTTTCTTTTCCTTTGTCAACTGCAATACTAACAAAAACTTCTTTCTCATCTTACTTGGGTTCTAAACATGATGCTTCACCTTTTGTCATAAATTTTGATTTGTCTTTGTTTTATCCCAGTCAGTTTACAAATCGGTTCCTGAAGTCATGAAGTAAAAATATGATTTAAAGCATTCACAATCACTTCGAATTACTGAAAATTATCTAGCATTTTAGCAAGATTATCCCTCCTTTCAAAGATACAATTGTTAGAACAAATTAAGGGATGTGGAAATCAGACAAAAATCTGCCTGGAATCCATTACTACTACCAGCATTTCAGTAAGTACATGGAACACACTCTATTGATCAAGTGAATGGAGACTTACACTGTATAGCTCGAAGTCGAGGAATTATTGTGGGGCTACTCGATGGACTAGAGCTGTTACTGTTTAAACTCCTCCTCTTATCCAGATTGGGGGATGCCTGCACTGTTATTTTGTGCTGGAAATCTGTAAGAGAGTAAAACAAATCAGTTTTAATGTTCTGAATAAAAAACTCTTCAGAACAATATGCTGCTACACTTCCTAAAACAAAGTTACATAATGAATTAGACTTGAAGGTACAAAAGATATTCATATTAAAAACACTGACAAACTCTATCTAACTCTTAATGTAAAAACTTAGATATTGAGTCAAACAGGCAGGATTTCACACCTTCTTGGGATAGGTCTGCAGTAACATCAACAAAAGCATGTAAGTCTAAGTGGACCCAATCTGAGACACATCCACATCACAAGCTGTTATTCAATCTTGCAGGGGGAGCAAAAAACCTCAGTATTCCTTCTCAAATCAATTAATATTCATGCAAATCAGATTTGCAAAATTTTTATTAACATGTAATTAATATATACCACAAAAAGAAGCATTAACAAAGAAGCCACCTCTATCCATGTGCCATAAAAACATAACAGCAAACTACAAAATTACAAATATTTATAGAAAAGTAGTAAAAAAATGAACAACAAATATTGATGAGTAGGAAAAAATTTATGAAATGAAATTTGACATCAGTACAATTATATTCTATACTATTCTTACAATAGAATTATTTCAAGGACAAGTTCATCGGCATGTTCTTCATAACATGGAGCTAAGTGGTATTCTGAATGAAACTTTATCACTTTTTCAAGTTAAATATAAGCAGAACTGGAAACAAGGGACCAAATATTTAATTTAAGCTTGTGATCCAGCAAAACTCAATTTAACATCTTTGTCTGTGAGACTGTAGTGTGATTTCTATCTTGTTTGCTCTTATTTTAAAAGGAAAAACATGCTTATTTCACTTGTGCTGAAATAGTACTCCAAACGTTATCACTGCCCTCTTTGTCTCTTTCCAACTACCTGACAGCCATGATTTGATTACACCTGTTGTAGCACAGCATTAATTTCTTATTGCATTTGCAATAAACTGATAAGACTTAGCCTGGAAGCCACTGAAAGGAAGCCCATCAACACTAGGATGCTGGTATCACTAATGAAGGCTTTCCAACCGTTAATGAAACCTTGAGTTTGCATAGCGCTATCTCATGGCAACATTAAAATGACACCACTGAAGCAGTCCCTGACAACTAAAAAGCCTAACTCTCTACAAATATCCCTCCTTTGCAAAGGGACATTGCAATGCCTTCATGGATGGCATGAAATGCTCTGACATTCAAATTATATGTATTTGTATTTGGAAATTATCTGCTGCTATTAGAGCGCTTTCTTGCAAGAAATAAGGCACTGAAGATTGTAACTGTTGTGCTGTGTTTGTGATTGCAATAAACATGCAATTTGGATCTGCTGCACGTGTACGCCCTGCCCTTACCAGATGTTTTTCTGCTCAGTAGTTGCAAGTTTAGGGCAAACAGCACCAATAGGTGATCATGTTAGAAAGTTCTGTCATACATTACAAAGGTACTTCTCTGTCTGTACAGAAGCAATGATAACAAAAATCCAAACCTTAAAACAGTCTTAAATCATGTGGCTCCCATGCTAGTAACCTTTCCCTTCAGATAAAATGAACTTTTAGCTGAATCAGGTGAAAGATTCTTCCAGCTGAAACAAGGACTACTCCACGAGAATATGATATAAGAAAATTGTTTCCCTGGGGGGAGGGAGCTATACAATTCTTACCAAATCCTTTTGTGTACTATGGCAGACAGACCTGGCAATGAATTAAAACAGTCACCAACACCGAAAACATGAACCATGGAACTGAAGCCTGCATATTTAATTGTTACATGTGTTGTGAACTTTAGCAAAAATTGCAAACCTGAAGGCAAACTAATTCTGTGTCCATCTTTAAGTTTTAAGCGGCTTCTCTTAAACTTCCCCTTCCTCTTCTTTACATTTGGTTTCTCTTGATTTAACTGGAATATCATGATATTCAGCTCACGCTCCAGCACATCGATCTCACGTTCCGCCAACTGTTGTTCACGGCGCTTAAGTAATTCTTCTTGAGATTTTTGCTGAAGAGCTGCTCTTGTCAACTCCTCTTCTCGTGACCGAAGCTCCTGAAGATAAGATCCACAAAAGTCTAAGCAATAGCGTGGAGGAAGTATTAAAGGATGTATATAAGGTGCACAGTGGGTTGTATTTCCTGATTTATTTTCATGATGCACTATACATATGCAACATGCACATGTGAGATTCTGACAGCCCTTCATTCTGAGTAAGCCAAGATTCTGAATTCAGAATGAAGCATTATACAGATTTCCTTTTAACCATTCAACCTGAGTCACTTAAGGCAGGTAAGCAGTGGCAATGGGGACAACACACTCAATCACAGATTACCATCTTATAGCCTAGCAAAAAATGTGCTCCAAGGACTTCACATCAGAAACTCTTGCACAGCATGAGGGCTACTCTTGGATAGCTCCTACGCATTAAAATAAAGCCAATGACCTCACGAATGCACAAATTATTGCCTTTATCTTAAATTCTCTAACCTTTCCTGTTTTTCAGCCATGCATTGTGTAGCAGTCTTCTATCTAGAAAAGCAATCAGTATTACACAGGATGAGGATTAGTGTAATAGGGTAAACTAAGTCGTAAGAGAGAAGAGAGCTGTTTCTTAATTAAAATCTAGCAAGTATCTGTAACATCGAACAGCCACTAACCTCTGAATTACAACACACAGACTCCCCAACCATCACTCTCAGAATAGCTGTACTTCTCCTTTTATTCTTATTTGTTTATTTTGGAAAAGAAAAAGCTTTAGTAAGGAAGCCAGTTGATTTTCCAGGGTAAACCAATAACCCAAGGCTAAACAGTTGTAAATCTACCACCTTAAAATATTCTTCGGTTTCCAAAATCTGTTAAAATACATTTGAAATTTAAGACCTTCCTAATTTTAGACCTTCCTTCACAATATGGGGCAGGAAGCAGACTTACCCAGAATTCAGTAGTCAGTATTGCTAATAATACTGTACTGAAAGTATAGGAGGAGAACTAGATGTGACTCATACTACATGTTTCCCATATTTTTTCATAAACTTCTGTAAATTCTACCTAGATTGAAATTCAGTTGCAAAATAGAAAACTTCCATTTGAAATAAAGCTATGCTAGAAGTTCAGGATATCTAAGGATCTCATTTCTATTTAAAACTAATTATTTTTGTCACTGTACAATTTTATAATTGTAGTGTTGTTTGGGATTTTTTGTTTGCTTGCCTTTGTTTTGTTTTTGTTTCAGGGCAGAGTGCCTAACTCTAACTCATGCAATGTTGCATGCTAGGAGAATTGTTATTGCATAGAGTGAAAGCAAAAAATCACTTTTCTCTTTTCAACTCCTACTTTGTCTTGAATAAATTAATTCCTGAACTAACTGTACTACTTCAGTGTTTTCAAATAAGGGGATGTTCAAATCTTCTTGCCAAAAAGATAGGTTGGCACTGAGGCAAACTGGTTCAGTGAGAAGTGTTTGTTCTTCATAAAGGTACTTGGGTTTTTTTATTCACAACTACAGCATACATACACTGCTGTATCACGAGTTTGAAAATTAATTGACAAGATTGACAAATTTCATATTATTTATTAAATTCTGAGTGAGCTTGTTTCAACATAATTTGAAAAAAGGTATTTTTTTAACTGACTCACTTAACATACACTGTTTTGCTACAGGCAATTCTGCCTCTTGGAAATTCAAAGGAACCTGTCTTCATGCCAGCAAGTTAGGCTTTGGGATGTGTTTTTCTGTTTGGTTTGTTTTTTTAAAAGATACTTAAAAACATAATCTAGAAACTGCTAAAAATCCCCATTTTCTTTCTTCTCCTGTCCAGTCAAAAAGGACTACCTAAAAAATAGGGTTAAAAGCAGAAGCTATATGAATTCAAATTGAGAATAAAAGTACTTAAGAGTTTAAATAGAAAATGTTTTTATTACTGTATTAGTACAGCAATAAAGGTCCTTTAGGAGACACTGCTGATTCTCCACCTTTTGTCATCCCCAAACACAGGTTCCATAAAGATCAGTAAACCAGTCAAAAATTGAGGGCCTGTACTGAAACCATAGACAGTTTGGAAAAAGTAATAGTGTTTCCTCACTGAGAGATTAAGTATTTATTCTTTTCCAAATAAACTAATTAAAAACCGACTTACTGCAATTAGTTATGCAATGTTTCCACACCACTTTACAATTAAAACACCCATTGTAAGAAGGCTAGGGAAGAATTCTATATTTAAGTTGCTCAAGAACATTTGTCAAAAGAAGATTGTGATCTTCTCTTGGAGTGGGTGTTACCAACACTCATTTGCAGCACAACCTTGAGGAAATTCCTCCAGCTACACAAGTTCTTCTTTTACAGGAGGAATGAGACTCCATGCAGAGGTTTTTTGTTTACTATTATCATATAAATATTTTATAGACATTACTTTCTCCCTAGTAGCTGACAGCAAAATTGATAATGTGCCAAATTAAAAAAAACAAAACTTTGTGTAAATCACAGTTACATGCTTTCATTCTTAAACAAGCTTACTTAATTAGGGTCGATGCCTCTGGAGATGCACTTCAGCGTTTAAGAAGTAAATTTCATTTTATATTTCCCCCCCCCAAATTAAGCTTAACTCACTTCTACACTAAATATGACTCTTCTACCAAATCTTTTTACCATCCTACTTAATCCTAGACTTGATTTAGTGACATTTGATAGGAAATCTCATACTGGATTAATGCTCTCAGAAAAAATAAAAAAAATGAACAGAAAACCTGAATGAGAATGACTGTTACAATTGCTCCCAGAGTAAAAGGAGGAAACTAGTTGATCGAGCAGTTGCTGGAGGGGCTGAAAAAAAGAGTTATGCTCTATGGCAGGCTGTGGCAAGTAAACACAGTAGCTGCTGACCCCACAGCAAGTAAAAACAGGAAGCCTCTACTATCTGTAGAAGGAGTATAACTCATCTGCAAAGGAAGAGATCTGACAGCTACTGAGGCACACAGCCTGGCTCTAGCACACTGTATGTCTACTGCAGGCAGGACAGGGACTACACAGACAACCCTTACCCAGATGATAAGAGGGAAATGCAGAGGGTGGAAGAAACAACAGATAGGAACTATATAAAATTATTACTGACGATATTGCAATCTCATGGGTGATCAGTAAGTTCTAATATCATGTATTCTGATATTACAGCAGATAGGTAATGCCACACCCATCACTAGCCAATAGTCCACATATAGCCATTTGTGACACTTGAGAAGTGAAGGACAAAGGCTACAAATAGTGACTTACAAGATGAGAGCTTAGTTCTTGCTTTTGACAAAGTGACTACAGCTTTTATAAAGATTTCTTTGCAGGTCACTGCATCTCAATTATTGTCTTCCTTATCTATTACCGCTTTATGAAAAATAACAGTAAAAATATACTGGGCAATAATTATACTTCAAGACAGACCTGCAAAGAAGGAATCTGTTTCTACTCAAAGCATTTCCAATACTGACCTGAGAGGATACTTGGCCTATTCTAAATGTTATCTTTATTAAGCTGACTAAAGGAAAATACAAAACTCAAGGTGATTACAAACAAGTTGAAGTAGTTAAAAGAGAGGGCAAACAAAATTGATAGTGAGTAGTCATTTAGCAAAAACATATAATGACATGAGAATATGGAAAGATCATCAGTGACAGAAATCTGAATAATAAACGAAGCTGACTTATGAGTTTGACCTTATTAATATCTGGCAAGAATATATCCCAAACTGCAACACTGAAAGACACCCATATTACCAGTCTGTTCAGGAAGAAGAGAGATAAAAGCACTATTCCATTTTTAGGAAAGAAGCAACTGGATACAGTCATATAACAGGATGAAAGGCTTCTCATTCCCACAACTGAGGAGAATGTTCAACAGCAGTTGAAAATGTGCCGTGATTATACAGATTAGCTAAGGGATAAATGTAATTGAAGTGATACATTCAAACGTACAAGGAAAAAATAAGACATTTTAAAAAAGAGCCTAGATTGCCACATTTACAGATCTACAATCCGTTTTCTTTGGTTAGACAGGTATGGATATGTTTCTTCAATTATCTGTATACTTGCACAATTCAAAAGTCCAAAGCTGCTGTATCACATTAACATACATACACACATACATACACTTCCTTCACTGCCATGCAATTGGAAAAATCAACTTACTTTTTCCTTGGTCCTCAGCTCATTAAATATCTGCTGAATTTCCAATTTCCAGTCATCTTGCATGGAATGGAAAGACTCTTGAGGCATTTCAGTCATAACTGCCCCTTCAATGGCAGTAAGCTGTTCAAGAATTAAGGCAAACGATGGTCGGATATGAGGGTCCTGCTCCCAGCATTCTAGAATTTATCAAAATTCTGTCAGTTTTTAATAGTAGAGAACTTTTTGAAGAACTACATGAATTTCAAGTTACTTGCTACTGCATTTCAAGTTCTTATGTGTTCCCTTTACCTGTAAGGCTTCCCTCATTCCTTTTTAATTTACATAGGTGACATCTACCTACTTGTACTCAGAGGATTGGTTTTGTACTAACTGTAAATTATTTTTTCATCTCCATCTTTAGCATCTGAAATAGCAAAACTATCAGTATTACACAGAAGCATATAAAAGGTAAAGAAATTCATTAAACACAAGGAAATATGTTTATTTTTCTCTAAAGTATTTCCAAAATATTTTTGACACTCAGGAAGAAACAATGAGGGAAAATGGCATTTGCAATTCTTCCCCTTTAGACTTTAACCTTGATCTTGTATTAATCTGTAATATATCCTGTGATTTGAGAAAACTAATGCAATTTCACTGTAAAAGGAAATCTGCAAAATCAGAGCAAAAACTGTACTGTCACTACAGAAAAACCTTTATGCAACACAGCAGTACCATATGACTTCCTCAGAAACATGCCCAACTGTCTGTAATATCATATTGCTGTGTAAAAAACCCCAAAATACTTGGTAAACAGCACATTATCAAACGAAGCATTTATTTTGCAAACCCATGACTGTTATAGGTAAGGACACACACCCCTAGAACATAATTATTTAAATACATGGGAAGAAACAATATAAATACCTTTCATTAGTTTTGCAAATGGCTCAGGGCAGGTGGATGGAATGGGCAAAGTGAGCTTATTAACAGCAACTCCATAAGCCACAGCAAGGCCATCAATGCCACGGTAAGGAACTTCTCCTGTAAGCAGTTCCCACAGCAACACTCCGTAACTACAAAAGGTAATTTTTTTTTAAAACAGTTATTTTTTGAAAACTGACACATTGTTTACTCAAGAACAAACATTTATCCGTCCAAACTGAAATTCATGAGGATTTCCCAGTCAAAAGTGAATGCCTTTAAGAGTTAGCTCTACTTTTGTCATTTTGCACCTTTCCACTAACAGCAATTAACCAAAGTGGATGTGACTTTAAGACTGGCTCACACTGCTATTCAAACTATAAGCCTGAAGTCACTTTTATAGATATGCTTGTATCACATAAATTTGACTTAGGATCAGAAGTCTGAATGACAGCAAAACAAGCAACATTTTCCCCACCAAAAAACAAACAAAATAAACAGTAAAAAGAAATCCTCAGCAGAGCATTTCAGGCCATTCCCCTTTCCAAACATTTCACAACTATTTACCTAGACACACCTTTGGATTCATTTTGGTTGTTGGTTTTTTTTGTTCATTTTTTTTTAAAGAATAGTAATAAAAACTAGAGAAAACCCCCTAGCTTTACTTGGAAGTCTGCATTTCTAATCCTCCTGTCTGTATATGAAGGTCAGCTAACTTGTCCATTCCCACTGAAGATGGAACAAGATTGAGAAATTATTTCACACACAACTAATTACTCCACACTAGGAAAAAAAAAATCCCAAATAAAACAGCTTTGTTTCCACTGAAAAGTGGCGGCATGAAGAGATCTTTTGTCAATGTCAGGTACAGAAATCAAGAGTTATAGGAATTTCTACTGCAGCAACAATAACCATAAGAATTTCTGCTATGCTCTCCACTCTAAAAGAAGAGCTGGGTGCTGCTTTTCCCTTCTCTGGGTCTGTAACCCCAACGCTTGGCTTGTTCACATGATCCAAGCCCCTGCAAAGGGCTAGGACAGCATGCTCACTGCTGTTGCTCTAAAGCTCCTATTCCACCACACTGAAATGGATTTCTTTCAGTCATTTTTGTGGAAGCAGGAGTTACTCCTTTCAGAATCTAAGTCTAAAGTGGAATTTCTGACTAGGTCTGTTTTTTTGTCTGTCCCTTCTTCCCTCACCCTCTCCTTATCCTCCTGTCAGGGAACTACTAAGAGTAGAATAAGGAAACAAAGGACAATCCACTGCTGCTTTTGAATAATAATATGAGCAGGCAAAGGGAAAAAAACAATACCAACTATTGCTCTTGCCTCTTCTCTCTAGGTGTGCAAAGAAACCACTTGCAAGTTTTTCAGGGCTGGACTGAAATCTCCAACA
The DNA here is from genome assembly GCA_013399895.1 of Serilophus lunatus. Taxonomy (NCBI): domain Eukaryota; kingdom Metazoa; phylum Chordata; class Aves; order Passeriformes; family Eurylaimidae; genus Serilophus; species Serilophus lunatus. The sequence continues at coordinate 772,211 of VXBA01004960.1, forward strand.
CAAGGAAAAATGCATACTGCACTAGGGAAGTAAGGGCTATGCACCCCTTAGTAGTAGAAATATCACCTAAGTACAGCAGATGTGACAGGGAGTAGAACACGCACTTGTTACGTTTTTCTATCACTCGCTGCTTAATGAGGAAAAGTCAGTCAACATTATACACGATCTTACATCATCGCATTAATAAATAATAAAGCAGCAAACTACACAATATCAGCACAAGTATCAGCAGTGCCTTGTTATCTATGGTCTGTGCTAACACTTAATCAAAAGCTAAGGAAAATGGTCTATACCCACCACCACAACAAAAAGGAATAAAAAATGTCTTAGGGTTCTTAATAACTTCCTCCTGATATTTTTGGTCTAATCCCTGCACTTGCTTGCATACTCAAAGAGGGATAAAATAATGAATTTCAATTTGCTTTAGATCAGTGATATTCTGACAATAATGAATACAACACTTCTTGTGGTACTTACATATTTTACATCTGATGGAGGAATTCTACTGAACTACAGCTCACCTGTGTGCTTTGAAAAAGAGTAAAAGATCTCTCAGCAAGCACAGACTATTCTAACTTCAAGGAATTCCATTGTTCAGACTATTCTATGCATATTTTAGCATGAACTCTCAAGCAGGGCATTAAATTTAAATGAAAACAAGTCACCTCTTATAAAAAGTTGTGTCACACTATTCTATTCACAATTCAAGCCTTTAATCTTTAGTAGTTCTCAACAGTGTCAAGAAGGTGCCTGTAAAGTTTTAAACAGACCAACACATATAGCCTTTTAACGAATGCAGTCAATATAAAGTACCAAAAGTCAGAGCTATGGGGGAAAAACTGTGAGGAGGAAGCCTAAAGACATTATAGTCTTGCCATGCTAGAACAACTACTTATTAACTCTCTGAATTTACAGAAGTAGTTACTTTGTGTATTGAATTTCACCAGCTGACATACAATTGTCCTATGTATACAATCAGAGCTTCTAAGAGATAGCTTTTTTTTTGAAGAGCAAAAGCCACATCCCTTTCCAATTTCACCAAAAGGCCAAAACCACAGACATAAACTTGAAACACACATTTTTAACCCACACAAGCTAATGCACTTTCAAAAAGATGTTAAATATTTTGACTATTAAAATGATTTTCCTGCAGTCAAATGTGATTTAAGCCTTACTCTATTGTGCCAGTGAACACTTACTGCTTTTATATATTTCAAAAGCTAAAAATCCAAAGGGAATGTTCTCAAAGTTTATTTTATTCTACAATCCATCTTCTAAAGCAGAGGCTACTAAGCACTGCTACATGAATCACTTCTAATTTATATAAATGCCAGGCAAAAGCAGCTGCTAATTCTACTGTACAGTAAATGCTTCCTAGTTTTGCCAAGGGCTTGCACAACCGAGACACGTGTTACTGTCAAGATCACTGCAAGCACATCATCAGCACTTGGAAATACATGGGCATTATCTGCACTTTCAGGCTCCATACAAAACCAAAACTCAGGTACCACTCAGAAATGATGATTGATAGAATGGTAGGGTTGAAAAAGTTGACTTCTTGTTTGGGAATTTGGAAGCATATGTCAAAGAAAAACAAATGCAATAGTTAAAACTCTGGTTTGGTAAGCAACAGGATACACGTGCAGGGCCTGGAAAGCACTACTTCTGCTGTCTAGGATGACACCTGAGAACACACAGTGTGGAAGGCTTTGCATGAAAATACTCCCACAACATTTCTAAGCACTGGCAGATTCTGGAAGACTAGCTGCAAACCTGAGTTGCCTCAACTTGAGCAGCCTGAACTGCTCTTCTTTTTTTTTTTCCTAATAAGAGGTCTGCAGATAGCATTCAGAGTGTAAGAACTCAGTATGTGTAACTGAAGTTTACAATTCTCCTGAAACATACTGTGTTCTTGTCTTAGAGACACTCACACTTAAATTGGTAACCTGAATGATTTTTAAAACAAAAATCTCTCCTGTAATCAGGGTATTCTTTATTTCCTTTTCTTTTAAAGAAAGAGTAAAGATAAGCAATAGAATAGATCAAGGCGCAGTAAGCAGAAAATCTTCAGAAGCTAAGAAAGTCTAAACTATACTGTAAAATACAGCCTTTCTACTTAAAAACCTCTCCTGTTAGACTTCCATCATTGAACTAAATACTTACATTTTTACAAGAGAGGCGTGCAGAAGAGAAGGCGAAGAAGAGAAATACTGTAGGTTCCAAAAATGTAAACTAATGTTGCAGCAGAATATAAAATAATTGCACCAAAGCATACCCCCTCAGATACCTAAAATCACAGCAACAAGACTGGACAGGACCTGTAATTAAGCATGGAATACAGCTGATTAGGGAAACGCCTACACCCAACCTCCCGCAAAAGAAAAAAAAAAATTAAAGAAAAAAGCAAGAAAGAATGGAAAAAAAAGAATGAAGCCAAAGATGTTTCCCGACTGGGCATCAACTCAGACTGATGCAAATAAAATTGGTTCCAGACACAAGACAAATGAGCGTCACAAAACAGCAGTGCAGATATAGAATCATCCTGAGAATACAAGAAGTATTACTTCATGCTGTAGAACATCATGCATCTAAGCAAAATAGGACCCTATTTATGAATTATACAACATGGGACACGTAAAAGTCGGCATGAGAAAACAGACTGAAGTCCTCCCCTCCTTCCCCAAATAGCTAGTGTGGATCCCTCAGAGAAAACATATCAAGAAGAGAGGAAATACAGACTTTTCAAAGTGAGGCACAGCAGATCTTATTGTGCAATCGCTGCTTTTCTGCACTCACAAATCAGAACTAAATTAAAACTAAAGTTTAAATTACCTATCTACAGCACATGTATCCCACACTACACCACTCAAAAATAGCATCAGTAGTGAGAGCCATATTATTTATGTTATCCACAATAACGTCTTTAACGAGAAATTCACAAATTTAACATAGGGCGTTTCCCACCTTCAAAATTAGAGAGCAAGTTAAAACAATTTTGTGCTGAATACACTCTCTTCACTCCAGCTACTGGAAGCAAAATCTCTGAAAATGCAGAAGCTTAAACCTAGTATTCTCTTTTACACACAATCGCATTCTGGATTCCTAAAACCAGCACTTAATTCAGGTTAACATTTGGTAAAGTTCTGGTTTGCAGACTATTTTTGTTTATCAGACAAATAAGGTAATATTTGGTTGGTCCCATTCTTTAAGCCAATTGAGAGTTTTCAGTCATCTGATATAAGATAAACTACCAATATAAGATCAATCATACTTTAATATGGCAAAAGCATACAGTTACTTATATTAATATTCCACATAAATACTTGGGTGTCTTAACCAACAGGTATTTTAAAGGCTTCTCTTAATGACACCTTAAAAAAAAAGCTCTGTTATTTTCTCTCTCTCTCTCCTCCAATTTGTGATTAAAGGATTATAAAATAGAAAAAATGAAGTAGACACTGAGAAATGCTTATGTTTCTTGTAAGAGCTAAACTTGCTGTATGCTGACATAATAACCTAGCAAATCACAAAAAACCCCCAAAATTCTCTTAAAAACCTCAATATAGTTCCAGTGGACATGGTGTTCAGCAGACAAACTTCTTACCTCCAAATATCACTTCCTTTCGAAAACATGGAGGACTTGATAACTTCTGGAGCCATCCAAGCATAAGTCCCTGCTGCACTCATTTTGGTCGTTCTGTGCCACTCTCTAGCCAGACCAAAGTCTGTAATCTTCAGAGTTTTATTTGAAATGTCATCATATTCCATCTTCTCTAGCAACAAAACTGCAAAAGATTGAATTTGTAAATTAACACAATGGCAATAAAAAAAAAATATCCATTCCTGTTATTAATTTCACATAAAGCTTGTATTGCACAGGTAATTGCATACTTTAAATGTTGTGAAAATATTACTGCAATTTTTATAAGCATGAAAATGTTTGATAATTCTAAGATATTCCAAGCTATAATGAAAGCAAGAAATACCTACAGAGTCATGAGATCTTTATGCCACTGTGTGAGCCTATATTAAACTAGCACAAGCAATCCATTGGAGGATTAAAGTAAATCACACAACTTGAAGAAAGCCCAGAATCCTAATATCCCAAAAGATGCCAGGCTGGGAGAAAAGTATTCACTTAGCAACAAGATTCAAAAATAATAAAAGTAGTAGCACAAGTAAACAAAACCCAAATGTTAAGAATTTTTATAAAACATTTAGAAAACAAAGCAGGATACTGTATAAAACAGAGTAGAAAACAAAGCAGGTCACTGTATAAAATCCATCCTTAATACTGCACCCAATCCTGGCTCCTACTCATCACAGGATGTATATAACAGCACTGAAAGAGGCATAGAATAGGACACAAGCAGGGTGCTCAAAACAATATCCACAGCTACAAGGAACGGTTAATAGACAAGAAACCTTCTCTGAGGAAAAGGAACATTTCAGAACAAAACCTATATAACAGCACCTATGTAATGAAGAAAATGATAGGCAATCATTGTTCACAGTTTCTCAGTATAAGAAATGGATGCCACTGGGTAAAATTAGCAGATAAGAATCAAACACGTGGGAGTCGCTCACACAACACACAGGCATGTGAACTTTGGAATTCTTGGCATAGTATGTTACTTATTATTTTACAAGCATCTACGCAAATTCACAGAAGTCAACTTGGCATAGAGAATTCATATCAAGAAAGTCAGTTTATGTTCAAGAAATCCCTGAGCCACGAATTACAAGTTGGGAGAATTAGCTTTCCTTGGGAGTCCCCAACTGGAAACAGGACATTGGACTTGGATCAAGCCCCTGTTATATTACACACATTGCATCTTCACAATTGTTAAAGAGTAAATGATCCTTTTTTTGCTGTTGCATTCTGCGGTGTACACTCAGTGTCCAACTTGTTTGTAACACATTATTGGCAGAGTTGTTGCAACTCTTCATGAAACAGTACTAAAAGAAGAGAACCGGGTTATTGTGCCAGTGCTCACAAAGAGGGAGACAACAGATGGAAAGCAACCACTTTAACACACCATAAGTTTAATTCCATATTTAGTTCCTCTGTCACTGCTTGCGGTAGCAACTGTTAGTTTTAACTTTGTGTTAAAAAGATCGTCTGGGACAAAGGACAAAGATTAAATTCCAAGAAGAATCATAAACACGTGTTTGCTACCTATGTGTATGTCAAAACACAATACAGGGAACCCACTGATAAAAAAGCAGATGAAGAATTACCCTCCCTTACAGAGGAAAAACTGATGACCTTGCATTTGCAACTGAAAGAAGTAATTTTTACTGGTAGAGATTAATAACACTCTTACAAGTATTTAAAATACATCAAATCCAGATAAAAGGAATTTTCAATAAGCTTCTTAACACTGAGTAGTAGAAATGAAGGCTAAAATGGTACAGGCAAACCAAGAGCTCACCAGTGAGAACCACGAGAACAATTTAAATTCATGCAATAGTTTTTATACTTTTATACTTGAATCAAAAGACCTATTGTTTGCTATTCCATTTCAAACGTGTTCAGCAGAATTCCTGACATTCCTTGTCAGTCAATGTGACCGAAACCAAAAACAGTCAGTCTTGCAAAAGGTAATAACTGGCACGTGACCAAGTTTCATCCTACAAAGGGACAATGTTTCTTAGCAGTTCAAACTTCCCTTTCCGGCCGGTAGCCAGGCAAACAATACTATACACACATTACTTGGCAGCTGGGTAGTAAAAATGCTCAGCATAGCTGAGTTGCACTCTGTAAGAGCTTACCTTACAGTAGCCTAGCAACCCTTACTATAGCATCCTTCTGCCACTTCCATAGCTTCCCAGTTCTTGCTACTTGCTAACCTGTGAGAAGTCATTTTGCAATCTCCAGTTTACCCTGTTGACTCAGCCCCCCTCTTGATTCTTTTTCAAATCCTTTAAATTGTCTTTTCTGGCTCCAATAGATATACAATATTAAGTTGGGCAAGAGGCAGTTTAGCACTTTTGGGTTTACTTTAACATTTTTCAGACTGTTTATTTTCCACAAAGAATAAACTTCATACATACATTAGCACTTTACTCCTGGCATACACAGGCCAAAATATTTAGAAATACAAAGATATTTGAAAAAATGTCCACCAAAAAAATCTGGATTAGATTAGGAATGCATAAATGCAGGAAAATCCTATGTCTTTGTTTACTTACACATAAGTAAGGACTTAGGATAAGGATATTTATATAACCTTATTTTCTTTCATATAAGCAAAACCAGATACTATGCTACTGAATTATTCAAAACCTAAGAGAAGGTGAATAAATTTGATGTGAGAAAACTATTCATCAAACTAAAGTAAAACTTCACTTTGGACTGTTATCTAAACATTGCATGTATTACAGCCAAAAATAATAAAATGACAGGAACATGATTTCTACCTGTAACATTTCAATTCAATTATGAGTTAGTACATCTCTCTTTGTGACTGTCTATCTGTAATCAGATCAAGGGGAAAGTAAATTTATCAACATCAAAGAGCAGAGGCTAGGGTGCCATAGGCCAGGCACTGCTTGAATGTAAGAGACAGTGCATGCCTAGAACCATTTATAGCTGGAGAACAAAGAGATGTTATTGCATGCTACTTCCTGAAATATAAAGCAACAAGTTAAAGATAAAAGCAAAACAATTCCTTAAGTCAGAGAGAAAAATGCAAACCTATAAATGCTATGAAGTAAACTGATATTAAAAGGGGTAGATATGTTATCATAAAATCATAAAGGTTGAAAAAGATCCAGGATCACTGAGTCCAACTTTTGACCAAAGAGCACCATGCTAACTAAACCACAGTTCTGAAGTGTTATATCCAGTGATATATGAGCAGTGAATATAACATATATGAGATATATGACAGCAGTTCAGTCATCTTGATGATGACTCCACCACCTTCCTGGGCAGCCTGTTCCAATGCTTGACAACCCTTTCAGTGAAGAAATTCTTCCTGATATTCAACCTGATTCTCTCCTGGTACAACTTGAGGCCATTTCCTCTTGTGTTGCCTGGGAGAAGAGACCGCCCCCCATGTGGCTACATCCTCCTTTCAGGAAGTTGTAGAGAGCGATAACGTCTCCCCTGAGCCTCCTCTTCTCCAGGCTCAACAACTCCAGCTCCCTCAGCCACTCCTCATAGGACTTGTGCTCCAGCCCCTTCACCATCCTCATTGCCCTTCTCTGAACCCACTCCAGCACCTCAATGTCCTTCTTGTAGTGAGGGGCCCAAGATTGATCACAGGATTTGAGGTGTGCCCTCATCAGCGCCCAGTACAGGGAGATGGTCCCTGCCCTGGTCCTGCTGGCCACACTATTGCTGATACAGGCCAGGATGCCACTGGCCCTCTTGTCCACCTGGGCACACCAATAGCTCATGTTTTGTCTGCTGTAAACCAGCACCCCCAGGTCCTTTACTGCTGGGCAGCTTTCCAGCTACTCTTCCCACTGCCTGTAGTGCTGCTTGGGGTTGTTGTGACCCAAGTGCAGGACTCTGCAGAGTGAGGACATTTTTACAGTGCAGCAAGCGTGCATGATGATTGTAACAGCACCCATAACAAAGATTTTGCCATACAGCTGAACAAAACCTTACACTCTTCAGCTGTCTAATGTATCTAAAAAGAACCTAGAAATCCAAGTATTACCCCAGAGCACTGAAGGAAGAAACTCATAGAATTCTAAAATAATTCAGTTTGAAACAGACCAAACTCCCCAATCAGAGCAGGTCTAGCGTGAAAACGTAAATCTACTATGAAATGTTTTTATGAGTCTGTAACGTTATGGCACTTTATGACAGAAAAAAATAAAAGATATCTATATTAAAAAAGTATATGCACTCAAATATGTATATTTTAATTAATATCATCTTAGAACAGATTTTGAAAAACTAATTGAGGACATCAAGGCACAGAAAAAACCTGAAGTTACGTTACAAATAGCTCAAATCATTACAAATAGCTCACATCACATTAGTTCCATTTTGTCCCAACAGATGGCTCCTTAGAAAGCAATAAGGTAGCAGACCTGAGCAGATGTGAGCACCTTTTAGCAAGTGTAATCATACAGACAGGGTAAATCAATGAATTCCATACAGCAGTTGTATAAATGGAAATCTTAGAAGACAAATTACCAAGGACCAAGTGGAATCATCAGTGGTGTTTACTGGGAAGCTAGTTTGTTTCACATGCTGATTTGAAGAACAAAAACACAAGGTACATTTCAAGATCCAACAGCACAATCAGAAGACAATACCCACTCCAGAAAGAACAAACCATCATACTAGAAAAACATGCCAAGTTGCAAGGGATCAATCATAAAATCTACAGCTATAAAGCAGAGGTGATGGAAGAAGAAAAGCCTGGTTATTCTGGCTAACAGAAGGAAAACTAGCAGCTACATGTAATTGTGCAAGTAGCTCATACAATTCTAAAACATGCTAAAAAGGCTTTGTTTAGTTGAAACAAGAAAGAATAGAATTTGACAAAGCACAAGACCTCATATGAAATACTGAATGACTAAACCTGCACATACGTGTTCAACAGCAGAAACTGAAGCAGTCACAGAAAATTGAATAGTTAAGATCCTGTAACGTATTTTATTTAGATAAAATCATAAAAGCTTGTCCTTTTTGCTAGGCTAAACAAAGGTTGAGAGAAGTTATGAGAAGTTAGCCATATCTAGAAACAGAATTCAGACCTAGAGCATTGATGCTCTTACCAATAAAATATTTTGGTAGGTGCCCTGGCTGATTGGTCATGCTTGTGATTAAACTCAGTTCTAACAAGGTCCTATCAAATGTAAATATTTTTTTTTACTGTGTCTTTTCTCCCATCCCCCTTTTGGCCCTTGTCTGCAGTGTAAAGCATAGTTTAGTCCTCAAAAAAGTCATAACCTAATGGTTCCTGAAATACTAGTGCCATTAATCTTTCTTGCTTTCTGCCTTATCATAGTTACAGCTGGAGTATTTTTCTACTAATCTTATAGCACAATGTAAATATTTCACAGTGTAACAGTATGCAGATAAGATGTTCCACACACTTTCAGAAACTAAAACCTAATAGGACAGTTGGCCAAGACTGCAATGAAACCAGCTGATACTTCACAAGTCTGCGTTCCTCTAATTAAAACAGAACCAGCAACAACTCTTTGCCAAACCACTACTGTTCCTATATAAGCTGTTCTTAGTCAAGAAAGGCACAGAATTTAGACTTGAAAAGAAGGCATATATCTTATTAAAATCCCACTTAAATGCTCCTTGTCCCCACTCATTTTCCTGTGCCATTCCCTTCCCATCACTCCTACCTCCATACTCTCTCTGCTGTCAGTAAAAGCTCTCTTTGAGGTGAGCTAAAGGTAAGATATGCATCAAGTGGCACTCCAGGCTTGGCCAGAGTTTGACAAGAGCTGCCTTTGCTGTTGCATTCTCTTTTCTGGTAAGTTTAAATTGAAATTTTATTGGGGAAAAGAAAAAATGAAGCAAGAGCCCGGATGTGGACAGATAGGTCAGACACAATAGGATAGAGCACATTTAGACAAATCAAAGATTTCTGGATATGTGCATCTGCCAAATTTAGACAGCACCAGAACTATAATGCCAGTGCTACTTACAAGACTATGGTGAAAACCTAGAGAGGAACCAGAAGTATTTGTTTCAATTGCAAGCACTTAAGTTTGCAATAACTTTTAAGTAGAAGGTTCTCATTCTTGCCTCAGCTTCTCTCCTTTTTATTTCTTAATATTCATGTAGCTCAAGAAACACTATTTACAGCAAGCCTGAGGGAAGCCTGGACAGGTGTTTTAGTTGGCAGCACACCTAGGAAATCTCCACCTAGAACTAAGCTCTTCAATGCTACTCTTTTAATGCAGGTTATTTCCTACAGTCTTTGTTTTCTTTTTGTTGCTAAGTAGATATAGATTGTACTTCTCCAAACTTATCTGTATCAAAGTCCCCATTTAATACAACACTCCATTTGAAAAATTTCTTGAAATCCAAGACTTCATGCCGTTAAAACTAGTTTTATTGCATCCATAATGCATTCCAACACTTTCAGGTGACCAGTTTCAGTTACTAGCCACATAAAACAATTAAGTAAACAAGGTATTCTGAGAAAAGGCAAGACAAAGGATTGAACACCTTTTCATAGTTTAGATGGCACCGAATTCAAACACATTTTCTAATGCTTCAACTTAAATCCTCCTGAAATACTCATTCTTTTCTATCCCTCCTATCATCTTTATACCTTCTACTATACCCTGCTTCTATTACCTATTTTATTACTTCTAAATATAAAACATTAAGCAACCTTATTTTCCAAAGTCAGTTATTTGCCATCAAACACTTCTTGCTAACTTATCTGCAGTTTGTGAAATAGGTAACTATCATGGGGTCTGCAAATACAAACTATTTAATTGCACAGACATTTAAATTACTATGATTAGAGGTAAGACTACCTACATGCCCACTGCATTTACCAATGCTGATAAAGTAATTCTTACAGAATACCAGAAAGAAAGAAAAGATAACTCTACTTGCAAATAGAGATTGTCCAGACAATGCTGCTACTGTCTCTGTTCCCCCTGCACCCAGTCAGTTCCCTCTCCAACTGTTTGCAAGTGAATCTGGTTCCTGTTAATTCACTAAACCAACATGTAACAAAACCAGCAGGGTGACCGTGTATCTTTACCTGGGAGCTAATAAGCAAAAAAAAAACACTTATGAAATGTTGCATATAAATATTGCAATAAAACACAATACCTTGCAATATTAAGAGACTCACCATTATTTGCAGCTGTTATTTGGCTCTAATTGTAATTGGAAATTAAAATTTCAGCACTGCTTATAGAAGTCACGTCTGGTTTTTAAACTGGAAATTAACTATCACAGTGAAAGTATTAAGTGTGTGAACCACAAATTACTTAACCCAGTGAAAACGTTAAGTGATCAGAACATCTTCAGTATGTACAGAAGATACTTTTGCCTGTACAGCAGCAGTTCTTAAATACCTTCCTTTTTTTCCTGTGGGTTCTCAGGATGGATTCTGCTATCTCTATAGCCAATATCTGTCAGATTGTGATTATCTCACTAAATTAAGTTGGGGCTCACGATCAGCAAGGAAATTTCATCCTTTAAACACCATTTACATATGCAGGAGGTATTTCTCTACTTTTTTATTCTATGGATACTGTGCTCCTCTGTCATCTATATTCCTTGGCAGCAGGCATATAACCAGTTCTTAATTTTCACACTACATTGAAAGGAACAGTTTGTTCTTAAATGTATTTGTCTCAAAACATCTAACTTTTAAAAAAATACAACCTAAAAAAAAAAAAAAATCGTACCTCACAGGAGCCAACATACATTTAAAAAAAAAAAAAAACAAACCTGAACAAAGTGTTCCCAACTGGAAAGCCAAAACAAGACAAGACTTGACACAAAACGTCCTTGACAGTGTGAATTGACAAATACACAACAACCAAATACACAATCAACACCATAAGAAAAATCCCACAGTGGGACATGTGGCACAAGAAAACCACCGAAGGATGAGAACAACTGGGAGGAAAACAGAGGGAAAAGGAGAGAGAGTGGAAGAGGGACAAGAGATTTCAACAACTTCAATACATCTTGCATCACCACTTTTTGCTTCCCTTTCCCTCCTTTAATAACTACTATTAAAGCAACTTTGGGCAAATGGAAACTTGAGAGAAAGAAGCAGTTTTAACAAGTTATTGGCACAGACTGCAGATGCTGCTATAAGAGGAAGTTCCAGAGGTAAGAAGCATTTATAATTAGATATTCAGCTAATCATAATTTAAACAGTAGTAAATTCTGAAAAATGTAGGATTTGGATAAGGCACCAGCAAAAAAATCAAAAGTAGACTGGACACTAAACATTCTCAAGTTCTCTATCTAACAAAAATTCAAACTTAATTCTCTTTTTTAAATACTAAATTTAAGAAAAGCAACCTCATTAAAGCAATTCCTCCATAATTTTACAATTACATGAAAATCAGTCTATACTGAAACTTAGCTTTAACACTCAAAACACTCAGTTGTGTGGCATCTACCCAGAAATTTTGTACTTATTTGAAATAGCAATTACTTTAAGTTCTTTCTTCTTTGATTGCTGATAGTTTTTAAAAGGCAGCTCCACAAAAAGAAGAACAAACAAAACAAACAAACAAACCAACACAAAAAACAGTGACCAAAATGCAGGCAAATGAGAAGAAAATGCTAAGAACAACTACTATTAAGAGTTAGGTGGTCAAACACACATTCTTAAGCTATTCTTCTAGTTTCAAACTCCACAGAATGAAGTGGCTGTGTATCTATCTATTCCTTGAAGAAAACCACCTTTGTTATTAATGTGATTTATTTTATTAAGGAACTTCATCCTATTCCTAAAACAAACAATATGGCAAACTAAGGCTAGTATGTTCAAACTGCATATGAAGTCTTAGTCAGGTACAATTTCCTTCAAGAGAAACTTTCAGAAAACATATTAACTGCCTCTCTAACCCCAAATTCAAGATCTGGCCATTCCCTTCAAAGTAAACCAATACATGTCATACAACATACTGGGCAATACAGGCAAGGTTTATAATCTCAAAAATGTCATCCAGGGGCAAGAACTGACACTTGGTTACCTTCCTGCAGAACTAACAATTTAACTTATCTGTCATTAGTCAGAACACTTCTCCAATATTTAATTTTAAACCTATGAATATTTCATTCAAATTTGGCTTGAATTTGTAGTTATTTTTTTAAGTAAATAGAATATGACGATGTAATTTGATCAGGCTAATCAAAAGAATACACAGCTTCTGAATACACGGAAGTATTGACATAGTTGGCATACTTCTCCTGATCACATATTACACTCAGCAATTATGAACTTCCTTGTTGCTTTATTTTTTGTGATCCATATCAAGGTGCATTAGATGTATTGAAATCAGAAACTTTAACAGAAAAAAAAGTCATATCAAAACTAAGGAAAGTTTAATATAAATACAGATACATACCTATAGATACCTATAAATATAGATACATACCTAAAAAATTAAAAACACATTCTACCTTTAAAGGTGACTTACTAACCAAGCTGTATAAGGGTGTAGGCCACTGTCACAACCAAGACCATAAGAGCTTACTCTCATTAATGTACTTACCTTAACTTCCTCTTCAGTTATAGCCACTCACCCTCACAGCTTCCCC
>VXBA01004960.1:800145-880546 GCA_013399895.1 Serilophus lunatus
GGGCAGGGGTGTGGGCAGGCGCGAGTTGCAGAGCTCGGCCCGCGGGCAGCGGCGGCGTGAGCGAGGGACCGACCGACTGCAAACTGAGCCCTGGATGGGGGTGAGAATTAGGCGTATTGGGCTTTACCTCAGAGGTTCGTGTCTAAAGGTTAGCGGGGTGAGCCCGCCTGGCGCGCCGGGCTGGGGCCGGACCCTTAGCCCTGCTGGAGGAGTTGGGTAGACATGCAGTGCTGGCCTCTGCAAGTGCGGCATGACCGTGGGGACGTTTGTCCAAAACATCTATTTTAGAGGCAAGTGTTTTGGTTTTTTTTTTTTTCCCAGTTCTGCTCCAGCCTTACCTGCTGAGAAGGGTAAATAAATGGAAAAATCCGAATAGCACATAATTAATGCACCTTGCTGAATGTCACTGGTGAATCACATGCCTTTTTGTGACGTGCAGGTCCCTTTGTGCTGAAATTGAAACTTTGTAAATGAATAATAACTCCAGTTTGTTTACCAGACTTTAAATTTTCCTCAAAAGCTTGAAACTTTTAGTCTATTTTTACGTATTTTCCTACTGCGTGAGAAAAAATCAATTATAGTTTGCTGGATCATCTCATCTATTTTGTGCTGCGTCTTTCAGTGGTTATAGCTTAATCTTGCTTCCATTCAAAGCAATTTCCATCATTTGATTCTTAGAGTGACTCAACTAAATTCTTAACTAAATTTTCTACAAATTTTCTTTGATTGGATGAAATTTCTAGATAGATCTCTTCACCCTACGAGGTCAGATATTCAACAGCAAAGAGTGTTTATTAATCCCTCTGCAAGAAAACATTTATGAATCCCTTTGCAATCCCAGTGGAAAACAAATCTTGTGGTTTTTTTTTAACATGAATTGGCATACTGTATTTTGTAGCAGGGATTGCAGTGAATTTCTGCAATGGCTCATGTAAGCGTTGCTCATGGAGGTGATGAACCAAGGTAACCATATGCTTTCTTCTGATTGATAGGGTCTGTTTCCTTTGCAAACTGGGAAGAGTCTTACATTGTAGGATTTACTGTCCAAGTCATGTGTGATTAAAAACGAAAAAAAATTTGAAAGTTAATTTTTTTTTCCCAGTTGATGTTAAGTATGTATCTGAAGGGATATGTATTTTTTTGTGGGAAACTTCTGAACTCATGGCCTGGAAGAGGGCATGCGGGGTTGCACAAAAGAACTCTGGACTGTAGGTCAGAGCTAAAGTTAAAAAAGCCATTATTTGAAGGGAAGGGGAGAAAAAACCTTGTCTACTGAACTCTTTTGGGCGTCATCTTTGACTATCTAGATGGACTTGCTTTTTCTGCCGACTGGCTGACTTTCTGATGAATCATCTGGTTAAATGCAGGACTTATGTTCTTGAGCTAACATACTGCTACGGGAATTCTTTGTCCTTGATAAGAATAATGCGCGTGTTATGATAGCTGTTTGAGAGTAATTATGTCCTTAAGTGTTTATTTGTTTTTAAGGCTTCGTAAAGTTTATGCAAGACGTCTATTCTTGCCACTTAGAAACTTGAATTTGCTTTTTAACTGAAGGTTTTCTTTGGGGGATCTTGTTTATAAAGAAATGTTTGGGGTAGTATTGGTGTTACATAATTGACAAATAGTTTTGGATTCAGCTAAAGCAGTCACTGATGTTCCTTGGACAAAGTCGAAAGATCAGAGTACTAAGTTTAAAAGTTTTCCTTTGCTTGGGATAACCTTACACTTTTGTCAGAGTCAGGCAGTCTCCCTGAAACTGTTTGATTTGAATCATCAAATGGCAAAACTCATCCATCTGTTTTTAGATTTCTTTCTCTGGCTCAGCAGAGGCATGCTGACAGTGGCATCAGAAAGCTTAAAGTATCAAGTTGTTTCTGTTGTGTGGCTCGAGGATTTCTGTCTCTAGCTTTGTCAGCATAGCTTACTCTGGTAGGAAGGATTCCTTTATTAGCTTCTCTGCCCCTGAAAATGCAGATCTGTGTTTCTATCTTTCTTGTCTTTCTCATTTACCATTTGTGTATTAAAAATATACATTGGATATTATTTAGAGCATCATTGCTGTTAAAATCAACTTTCAAAATTATAATGAGATCTCTTCTAACCTGTTGAATCAACTCTCATAATAGATTCAGAATGAAAATTGTCTTATTCAATCCAACAGATCAGGGTTCCTAGGTTAGAACTTGAAAATACCAGTATTCAGCCGCTGGGCTGAATTCAGACCCAGTAGAACACCAGTGATGCAGAGATGGAACTTTGGGAAACACGTGTACTGTGGCTTATTTTGCAAACCTCAAGCAAACGTGCATCCACGTCCGTGTGAGTCCCCAGAACGGCACACCAAGAGTTTCTCTTGCCTTTGTTGGACAGGATACCCTTGGACTTAGAGGGTTACTTGTTACCTTTTACATATTAGATTTTCAAATCATGCTTCGATAGGAGAAGTACAACATGGCAGTATAAGGGTGTGGACACATAAATTACTCCGAGGTAAACCATAATAAAACTTGCAGCGTGTCAGCTGCTTCCAGTCCCTCTTGGCCCCGTTTTACCCCCCTCTGTCTCTCTGTAAAAGTTAAGGATACCTGTATCTCCACAGCAGAGGGGTGGGCTACACTGTACATACTGTATTTATTGTGATAGGATGCACACTTAGAATTTTATTTGCTACCGGCTTTCTTGTGTTTTATACTGTGTGTCAGTTGGACGCCTTTCAGTATTGATTCACTTAAATTAACATATAAATATTTATCTTTGGCCCCCTATCTCTGCAAGCCTGATGGCAGTGGCTGACTGCATGTTTATTTGCTAGTTCCCTCGTTTGTGTTCTGTAGCACACCAAGATAGTGAGGCCCAGGTGCAGCCCTGCCTTGCTTTAGATGCCTGGGGGGCTCATGGAGGCTGGTGGGATTCATCTGAGTCTAATCAACTAATTATTCAGCCCAATTTACAGGTGTGGCATTTTGTTCAAAAGTTACACACCTTTATATTAGGAAATAGATGCCTCAGCCACTTGTATCTTTGTGCTACTCAAATAATGTTAGTAGGCATGTGAAGAAAAATATGTCTGTTCCTCTGGGAGCAATCTCTGAGCAGGCAGAAGCCCCAAGCCAAGGTGCTCTGTACATGGTCAGGTCAACTCTGTTGCGTTTGTAGTAGTGAGTTGGGCCATGTTTGGAACACACCATGTTGCATTTCTGCCTGTGACCCCACACTATTCTGGTGCAGGGTACAAAAACAGAAGCTACTGGAAAACAAAAAGTACTTTATGGTAGAGTTTTTAATTGGGCAAGAGCAAAGAAAAGGAAGACTACAGCTTCTGCAGAAACCTGTGGGAAGTCATGAAGCCTGCTTTCTAATGAATTTATATTTGTGGATTTTTTTTTTTCTAGCTTCTAATAAGATGTCAGCTCAATTGAAGCTTTTCCTGTCACTAGGGTGGCATCAAAAGGTCAGAGAGCTGTGTGGGTTCCTCTCATTAATGGAGGAGGTGCCCTGGTGTGACCTTGTCCTAGTGGGGTGTATTCTCTCAAAGTTTACTGAATAACTTTTTAATTCTTTGGCTACTTTCAATTGAGTGGATGGAGAGAGATGAATACACAGGCACATGGTATGATTAAAAAATCTCGTTTCCATAGGATACCAGGCTAATTATAACTATAGTGCATCTAAAGTGACTCTATCATCTAATACTACAGTGGCCTATAACTTAATTCCTCCTTAGTGCAAGTGGATTTGATACTTTACCTGTTTGTACCTGGAAACAACAACTACAGTCATATGACACTCATACTCTTGTGCAAGACACTTGGTCCAGAAAATTGAGCTCTTGCCATTACCAGCTTCATCTTTTTCCGAATTCCTTATATGGGTAGGGAGCAACCTGCTAGCTTGAACTACTAAGTTTGCCCTAAGATTCAGAATATTAAGGATGCACTGGCCTTGTTATTATGCATTGACAGACTTGGTGCTGTAAGATGTCTGTGAGGGTAGAACACTATGCCTTGGACAGATGGACAGGAAGACCATAGGCTGGCTCAGGGTGCAGCTCTGGTAGGTCTGGTCACAAGGCAGGGATGAGGACATGCAGCACTCAGCATTTGCTAAAGCTGGCCCTCTTTTCTGCTTAGAAATTGAGGAGCTGCCTTTGAGTCTCTCTTGTGTCACAATCTCTGCACGCAAAGACTGCACCACTGGAAATCTATTTTTGTTGTGTCCTCTTGACATTATTCATGTAATATTTATTAAGCTTTATGAATGTCACCTATAAAGCACTTCTTTTCTGCTGGATCATTCTGAGTTGCTAGTTAATAATGAGCAGTGGATCTGTGCCTTTTAGTGTATACTTGAATAGATTCCTTGTATAATGAACGAATCTCTCTTAAACAAGTCAATACAGATAACCGGCTATCATTCTTTGTGAAACCAAGCAATTTCTAACTCGTTTTCCAAAAACATTAGTCATAAACCACACATTCTTCAACCTCATTCACCAAACCTTATCCTAAGAACATGACCTTGCAAGTGGATCCTCTTTCTGGCCCGAATTCACTAACTAACTGAAGGATATGCCGAGTGTCAGTATGTACACAGTACCGTGGAGTGCTCTTAATAGACTAAGCCTCAACTTGTAGAAAGTCATGTCTGTCATATTAGGGATCATTGGTAGTATCTACTTTCTCAATAGCTTCTCCTCTTTTGTGCAATAGATTCTTTGTATCTGAATCAGAATAGTCATAAAAAAGAATTTGCCTGAAAAATTTCACATGTACATCTTGATGGTATGAAGTCTCACTAAGCCAAAAGCAGCATCAGAACAGCAACCTACTTGCTTGTAACAACACAGAAATGATTCAACATATTAATTTGAACATTGAGATAAATGCGGAGACTTGTTTTAAAGATGAAGTAAGCATGCCTTGTTCCCTTCCCTTTACCTGTGTGATCGGTGCGATTTATTTATGAATCTGAAAACATGATAGATGTAGTCCCAAAGTAAAGACCATTCTTAAAAGTTAACCTCAATATGCTTTTTGAAATACTGAATATTGGAAATCTTCCGGTTTTGTTTGTTTGTTGCTTGGGTTTTTTTGTTGTTGTGTAGGGATATAGTAAAGCTCTGTTTAAAAAAACCCCTCAAACTTGAGAAGAGATTAACTCACTGTGAGACTGCATCTGTGTAATGCCAATACGTAGAAGTGTTCTATGGCTATAATGACTAGTTTTGGTGCTTCAATGGTAGCTGCAAGTGTCCACTGCTATGATTTGCCCATTACTGTAAGGAAGCATTTATATATAAAAATGTTATTAGTACGTCTGTGAAAGAACTTTACAGGCTATAGTTGAACTGTAATTAATTTTAGTGATAAGAACTATGGTGCTCATTGCAGATCAGCAAAAAGATCATGGACAGCTGCAAATTAACAATTAGGTACTTTAGAAAAAGAATTTAAAGAAGTTGTGCCATGGTTTAACCCCAGCTGGCTACTAAGTACCACACAGCCAATTGCTCGCTCCTCCAGCCTAAGCCAGGACAGGTTGCCTCTCCAAATGTGTTTTATTCATTTATTTTGACTAGTCCTGACTAATTATTTGAAATTTTTCAGTCATTAAGATACCCAGGAACATGTTGTGAGGTGCTAAAAGAAGTACATGAAACAACAGCATTTTACTGTTGAGTCATAACTGAAATGCAGGATAAGATGACAGAATTTTTCTAAAGGGGTTTCCTATTTGTAGATAATTAATGTTTCATTTTGTGCCTTTGTTTTTATAAATTCACAGTTTAAGGAAGGCTGCAGTTGCGTTAGCATGGAAATGCCGTATTTTAAAAAGTTTTACAATGTTTGTCAATTATGAGATTTTACTGATTTTTGATAATAAAAGATATCCACAGCTAATCAAACAAAGAATAGATCTTGTGAAATGGTTGGAAATTTAAAGAAACTCTTAGACCTTTTTTCATGAGCAGAACTCAATCTATATAGTTTACTTAAAAATTTTAGCAGCATCCTCTCAAAGCAGGCTGTTAACTTTGTCTTTCTTTCTGTAGGCTTTTCCAGCAAATGCAGTTACAGTTTTTGTGTACTGCAGCTTGGTGACGGTGTTCTTCACAGTAATAAAGGTGATCAGCTACCGTTTGCACCTTATGTTTGATAAAGGCGAAGTAATTCAACAAAAACTCTCAAGACAAAATGGAAGGCAATGTAAAGAGGTTCAAAAAGGAGATGCAGTTCAGTCCTCAAATTGTAGGTAAGCTTTTTATTGCATTACTGGTACATTCTTAAAATGGATGAGTTTGTACTATAGTCCTGCATAGCAGAAACGTATGTTGACTGCATGAAAACTCCTTGCAGTTTAGTGAGGAACGACACACTTAAAAACCTGCTTAGTGCTTTTATATTTGGTAGCTGAAGCATGGACATGGTGAAGCAGGCAGGGCTACACCTGATTCAGAGGTGGAGCAGCAGCTGGGGATCATGAAGGCAATAAGAAGAGACATACTGGAATTGCTAAGAGATCCTGGAGAAAACCTGGAAGAGGTTTTCTGGGGAAGACTCTTTCCTCTTTCTTCTGTGCTTACCTGCTGGGAAGAGGCAAGGAAGTGGCATGGAGCTGTTGGCGAAGAGAATGCTTTAATATCACAGCTTTGGAAGCCTGAGCTTGTAGCAACCTTCTCATCTGATCCCACCTAGATGGGTTAGTTGCTTTTCCGCCTCATGTTTTATTGTGACAGCTTGTGATGCTTCATGGTCCTGTTCATGAGGAAAGCTAGTACTATTTTCATTTCTCAGGGCTATTTGCTAGGTATTTGTAGCTCCTCTACTGAGGAGACTATTTGTCTTTGCTGCAAACAATCAATCAAGCTGCTTCCAGGTTTTGATGGTATTAAAGGTGAAAGTAGTATTGGGCTGAAGACTAGTACTAACATTTTCCAGATTTGTGTTTAGGTAGAATGTTCTGCTGTGCACTCTTTGGAATGAATGGAGACCTTCTACTAGTTTTTCAGTCTTGAGTCATACAAAGAATGAAGCTGTCAGGTGGCTTCCAGTGATCCCAAGTGTTATAACAGTTGTGAAAAATGCTGAAATAAGGTACATCTGATAGTGACAACAGCATAGAAATGTCCAAAGCTTAAACTGAGTAGCTTTGTTAAAACTGCCAGTCAAGCTTCAACAGAGAGCTCTGTATAAAAGAACTAACTTAGGGTATTTTTTGGTTCATTTGCAGTTGCTACTGCTAGCTTTGGACCAGCTAAGTAGTATCAAGATTGTTTCTGTGTCTTTGTACTGCTGATGTTTGGTGTCTTTACACATGCACATCTATGTTATACTCCTGGCAGTGATGTTGCTGGGAGTGTCAAGGTCTGACTGCGTTAAAACTCTTCTGAGAAATGCCTCTTAGGTGTGTCACTAACCATACAAGGTTGGTTGGTTGGTTTGGTTTTTAATTTTTATTGTAGATGGGGTTATTCCTTTCAGGCTCTGTTTTGACTAAGAAGTAGAGGTAGAATCACTTAAAACTTGCATGTTAAATCACATAACTATTCCTCCTGTGTTGATTTGTGAATGCACAACAATCCATTACTCAGTGCTTGATCAGAAAATAAAGAACTTACTATTATTTTGCATTCATAAAGAAAATGATCAACAACTTGCCTTGTAACATATGAGATTAATAATGGGTGTATCTTTTCCTTGCCTAAACCAGAACATAAACTTTATTTGGTGGTCTAATGATTATTTTAATACAGCTTGTATTGCATTTCAAATAGCTGCTTTATGGGAGGTTTATAAATAAGCAGGTAGTTAGTTAATCATTGTGTGCACAAGGACATAAAAAGCAAAATTGCGAAAGGAGTAACATTTGATTGTTATATGAGCTCCAAACAGTCCTTTTGTACCAATGAATCTGTGTGTGTGTCAGGCAGGCTAAATGGCATTACATACACCTAGGGAGTTTGAAGACGTCATATTTCTCATAGCTCTACTTCTGAAAACACCAGAATCATTTTATATTGATGGATTTTTTTCATTTATTTTTGTCGGAAAAGAGATGCAGATAGGGGTTACAGTATTTATACAGCCCTGTGTTTTTATCATTGAAGGGGAAAGAAGTGTTGTCACTTTGCTGTGCTGGGCTACTTTTTCCTATTCTGTTACTATTCCTCAGCTACTTCCCAAAACTCACTGTGATCCTTTGTGGTAAGAAGCATTGCTTTATTTTTCATTTGCTTCCTTTTCAGCAATAACACGGGGGATAATGTCATTGTTGAGACCAGCCAAAATGACTCTACTCAAACAATTCATGACAGTTCGAGGGTACAGGCTCTGAACTCGCAGAACTCCCCTGGAGCAATGGTTAGTATGTGGTTTTCTGTAAAGTGTCTTGACTTCATGCAGTCCATAGCTTATGATGTGGAGTTTTGTATTGCCAGGTACTGATCACTTGAATCACAGGTCTGCTCTGAGGAGGAAAGGTCATGCCATGGATCCATTAGGTATACAACTGCTGTCAGTCAGCCTTGACCTAAAGGTTTGTCTTTATGCACACCAGTTCCAGCTCTGCAATTCTGCACTTCTTAGGAGGGATCTTTCTGCTCTGTAGATAGCAAATGGCCTTTGTAAATCTTGCCAAGGGCAACTAGTTTTTGTGTCTGCTTTGAGAGAAGGGAGAGGTTAATGCAATCAGAGCAGCCTCTCCTTGCCTCTGAGGGGATCTGCTCCTGGAGCATTAATAATTTGGTTTTGTGTAACTAGACTTGTGCTTATAGAATGAATCCAACACATCTATTGAGTATTTAAACAAAACATAAAACCCATTTAAATCTAGGAGATGTCTACAGGGCATTAATGTGCATTCCATGCCATTGACCATATTTTCTAAGTAATAGTGTATGAGGTGATGAAGGGGGTGTATGTAAATGTTATTAAAGAAAAAATAGGAAACACTCATGAGAAGATTGAAGAGTTAAGTATTCAAAAAATTAAGAAGTAGAATAATGCTGTCTGTGTAATCTTAAGCTACTCTCTATGTATGCTGTGATAAAATGTTTAATTATGTGATCCCATGCTATTTTTTTCTACAGGACTCCTGCCTCATTCTATGCAGAGGATGGTTAGTGATCTCTGAATAAGTGGCTATTTGATACTTCCTTTTGTCTTCATATTCCTCTACACCCCTCCTCCTGCCTTATCCCTATTTACTACAAATTGTCCAAATCTTGATCTGAATCAGAACTGTTTCCTCATTTCCTCAAATGTTTTTACCCTTTCGTAGTATCTGTATGATTCACAGACATTAATAGTTGTTTTGGGGGTTTATATGAGGTAAAATATTTCCCCTCCGTGTTTCTGTCCTAGTCTCCAGTATTCTGGTATTTGTCCATTCTACAAACCTATTTCTTCTTGGGTTCTCATCCTTGTTTTCCACTTCCAAACATGTAGGATGGGTCTTGTCAAATAAAGTCTCTGGTTCTTCCTGGAAGGATACCACCATGAAATTTTAGGAAATAACAATTATTTCCTCTTAGTTTTGGTGCCCTTCAGTCAGAAGAGAGCCACATTAATTTTTCCCAATGGATTTAATTTCTCATTATGCATTTGGACTGTTGAATTTAGACTCTCAAAGTATTCCTCAGGAGTATTTGTGTTTAGTTTTGAGCACCCCAGTTAGTTCCCATGGACATTGACCTGCTGATGAGAAATCAACAGAGGCCACAAAGGTGACTGAGGAAAGAGGTACATGATGTCTGAGGACAGGCAGATGGGATGTAAAAAAAAGACTTTGTAAGACTAAAACCTATTGTTAAGACTAGGAAAAGAGCTAACAGCTGTTTTTAGCTTTCTGATGGTAAGATATGCAGAAGATGGAGCACAGTCTTCTCAGAGGTGCCCATGGCAGGATAAGAAACAATGCCTGCAATATGTAACCATGGAAAGCTATAATTAGATCAATTTGATTTAATGTCTTTTGTGTGCTTGTTTTGCTTGGGGTTTTTTGTTTGTTTTTGGGCATGGTGTTGTTTTTTTAGGGGGGAGGGAGAGGTTTCTTTTACATACACAGAATTAACAAGTTTGGAAAAGACCGTAGAGATCATCAAGTCCAACCTTTTACCTAACTTCACAACCTATGCAACACCAATCTAACATCTAAACCATCTAAACCATGTCACTAAGTTTATCATCCAACCTATCCTTAAACACATCCAGGGATAGTGACTCCACCACCTCCCTGGGAAGCCCATTCCAATGGGAAATCACTCTCTCTGTGAAAAAGTTCCTCCTGATATCCAACCTAAACATCCCCTGACGCAGCCTAAGACTGTGTCCTCTCGTCCTGTCACTGGGAGCCTGAGAGAAGAGACCGACCCCCGCCTGACTACAACCTCCTTTCAGGTAGTTATAGACAGCAATAAGGTCACCCCTGAGCCTCCTCTTCTCCAGGCTGAACAATCCCAGCTCCCTCAGCCGCTCCTCATAGGGCTTGTGCTCCAGCCCCTTCACCATCCTCGGTGCCNCCCTCCTTCCCTCTACCAGAGAGACACTTTTGCAAGCTTGGTGTCATCTGCAAACTTACTAATAATGGATTCCATCCCCTCATCCAGGTCATCAGTCAAGATATGGAACAAAACCGGCCCCAACACTAAACCCTGGGGAACCCCACTGGTGACTGGCCTCCAACTGGATGTGACACCATTCCCCACCACTCTCTGAGCTCAGCCATCCAGCCAATTCTTATCTCAGGACAGAGTAAACCTATCTAAGCCACAATCCACCAGTTTCACTAGGAATTTACTATGGGAGACAGTGTCAAAGGCTTTGCTAAAATCTAGGTACAGTGTACCTAGTAGTACATCAACAGGTTTCCCTTCATCGATCAGATGAGTTACCTGATCATAAGAGGAGACTAGATTGGTTAAGCAGGATCCATGCTGACTAGATCTGATCCCCTTATTATCCTGTAGGTGCAGCATAATTTCTCTTAAAATGATTTGCTCCATAATTTTCCCTGGTACTGAGGTCAGGCTGACAGATCTATGATTCCCTGAGTCCTCTTTCTTGCCCTTCTTATAGATAAGTGCCACATTAACCAATTTCCAATCATCTGGAACCTCTCCAGTAAGCCAAGACTGCTGAAAGATGATTGAAAGAGGCTTAGCAAGCATATCTGCCACCTCTCTCAGCACCCAGTGAATCCCATCAGGTCCCATAAACTTATGAGGATCTAGGTGGGACAGCAGGTCTCTAACGTCTTCCACCTGGATCATAGGGGGACAACACTGTTCCCTATCCGTATCAATTAGTTTAAGCAAGCACTTGTCCTGTAGACCACCAGTTTTACTATTAAAAACAGAGGCAAAGAAGGTATTGAGTACCTCTGCCTTTTCCTCATCTGTAGTAACTATATTCCCTTCCTTATTTAATAAAGGAGATTGTCCTTATCCCTCCTTTTACCATTAATGTATTTATAGAAACACTTTTTATTATCCTTAATAGAAGTGGCCAATTTTAGCTCAAACTGGGCCTTCCCTGATTCTTTTTCTACATGGCCTAACAACATCTTTAAACCTTGCCTGGGATGCCTCCCCTTCTTTCTTTTTTTTTTGGGTTTGTTTGTTTGTTTGTTTTGTTTTTTCCCCTACCAAGAAAGTGGTCAAATACTGGAAGAGGCTTTCCAGAGAAGTTGTGAAATCTCCGTCTTTGGAGATTTTCAAGGCTTTGTTGGAGATGGCCCTGAGCAACCTGCTCAAACTGTACCTGCTTTGAGTGTGTGTATGGCAAAGGGGATTTGGACTAAATTATCTCTAAAGCTTCCTTGGAACCTAAATGATTCTGTATAGTTTAGTGTCTCTGTCCTCTTGTTTTCATTGGAGAGATTAACAAGGACTAGACACCAAATTTTTCATTCTAGTGCTTTGGAAACATATAGCTGCAGAAGTGGAACAGATGAACACATTCTATTCCTTAATGATTAAAAAAATGTATCTGGATTAGGCAGTGCAAAATTTTTCTTTCCCCTCCCCAAACATCACGCGCAATTGCAATGATGCAGTTTGGAGCTTGACTGTTCTATAACCATCTCCCTCATCCTGTCTCCCCCTTGCATTTTGTGGAAGATACATGTTCAAATTTCAGTGATGTTAAGCAACTTACTAATGCTGTGATTAATCTTTGATTAGCTATTGCATTTAGAGCTGTTTTTCTCCTCAGCAGAACATAATAAATGCCAATGCTAAACCTGTATGGTTTGTTTTTTTTAGGAGCTGCCAACACGGGAAACTATTGAAGATCTTAGAGGTATCTTAAAGGCTTTATACATCCCTTTAAAGCGTTGTTCACTCATTGCTGGACACAAAAAGTAACGGCACAGAGGACCCCATGGCAGGTTCTCTTGTGCAGTATCTTAGGAGCTGAATAGAAGAGCTAAAGCGAACAAAATCTCAAGGGAATTCTAACAGACTAAGCTTTCTCAGCTGTCACCCAAGCTCCTTGGGATGCAACCTTTTAATAAGCTTGCAAGTAGCTCTCCCCATTTTGATAAAGATAGAAGAGCCTTCCCCGCACATTCTTGGGGATCTCTGTGCTTCTGCAAAGCATTGAATGTACACTTGGATCACATCTTAAAGCCCTTAAAGCCTGTTTATAGACTTCTGTTGGGATTGTTGACCTTTAGCTCTGTAGTGTATACTCCAGGACACTTCGCTTTGCCTACAACTTCTGTGCTTGAGGTGTCTTAATATTTCTGTTTATCCCCTTTTTATTAAGGTCAAATACCATATCCTATGTGACTGTTTAGCAAGTGCAGGAAGTGATGTAGCAAACCTACAGCACTGGCTTATTCTTCCTTTCATGACTCCCTAAGTGGGGATAATTCTCTAAAACGTTTTGGTTTTGACATTAGCTGCTTCTTGAGTTATTTTGGTTATTTTAATTAAATAGACATGTTGACGCCCTTATCCTTACCTGGAAAGATCCCAGCTTGCTTTTATAGTATTTCACATATAGCTACCACAAAAAAGCTTCTTACTTGGGAACTGTTTTAATCAGCTTCATCTTCTGTGCTTTCTTTGCTCTGCTCTGGATCAGATTTTGCTAGCTAAAGATCATACTTGAATAATGCATAGTGTTCATGTTTGTGAGACCTAACTCCCATATGTTTTCTTATTAGGTGTTATGGTATTAGAAGACCAGATTGCACCACCGGTTTCATCTACCTCACCTTGTATCAAAGCAGATACATTACCTGTTTATACAACCTCCGCTTCAGGTGCCACCACGTCAGCAATAGTGACCAAACCAGCTGCTATGGAAACACTTTCTGGTAATGGAATAGATGAAGAAGGACTGAATGAACAGCCATATGGACAGCGTGGATCCCAAGATACTCTTCTGGACAGAGATGTAGCTAAAAACTGCTCCAATATTTCTTCATCGCAAGGTGATATTTTAAGGACTGGGGTTTCTTCAGAGCCGTGGGACAGTGAAAATTCAGTTATTTCAGACCATTTGAGTAATCCTAAAAGCTACAAAAGAGAGAGATTGCCAGATGGATCACCACAGACAGGCTTTGCCAGTAATTGCTCACAGTGCAATGCCATTGTAACCAAAGATCATGAGCACGTGGAAAGTTCCTGCAATGTTGGTAATACCCATGAGGACTTTGATTGCTCAGATAGCGAGACTGCTGTTGCAGTTGTGGACAGCTCACTTCCTGGAGACCAGCTATGTGAGCCCATTAAAATTGTCATCACAATGAGTACTACACCAAACACCACCCTCAGTGACCTACCAGGCTCTGTCCACTTAAAGGCTCTGGAAACTGAGAGAACAAGCTCAGCCCTCGACTCTGGTGTAGTTAGAGCAAGTTGGCCAAGTCAGCAAACTAGTGAACAGCTCAGAATCCCCGTTATCACTTTTGACCTGTCTGATGACAGTAAAGGTAAGGCTTGCCCAGAAGTTAGTGAAAGTGAAAGAACTCCAGAAATGCTAAGGGCAGAGCTGTCATCCAACCAATGTTCTGGCTATGAATCGGGTGATGCTGTAAAGGAGCACAGCAACCCAGCAAATACCCCTTTAGAAACTAACACTTGTTCAGACCCAGATCGGGAAAATGCTTTGGAAAATGTCCAGGCTCTAAATTTAACTTCCAAGGAAGACCTGCATAACCTAGACCCACAGTCCTGTAGAACTGCTCATGAAAAGAGGCATATGAGGGTGCTGAGTGTAGACAGTGGGACAGATGTGCTTTTAAGTAAGAATTTTGTGGAGGTGTCTGACAAGGAAAAGACCTTACCAACTTCTAAATCGGATTTAGAAGCTAAAGAAGGACAGATGCCCAATGAGTCGAACTTTCTAGAATTTGTCTCCCTCTTGGAATCCATTAATACCTCAAAGATGAAGACATCTAATCAACCCAGTGTCAAAATGGAGATGACAAAGGAAAATGGGCTTGTTGGAGGTATTATGCATGGCTTACAATTCTTTTGGAATAAAGATGTTGTGAATAGTTAGATTCTTATAACAGTTTAGTTGGACATTTGCAGTAGGAGAAATTCCCAGAGGAAGGCTGGTTTTGCTAATAGGGCCAGGGTAGGGGTGAGTTTGGTGGGACAAAGCGATTTAATGAAAGTGTAATAATGTCAATCAGCTAATTAAAAAATGTCATTCCCATTGCTGTCACTGAACTCTGTGACCCCTTTATGTTAGGAAGGACTATTTTTTGTAGTGTGTCTAACAAAATTAGTAGGGCCATTTAATGAGGATGTGAGATACAGTGCAGTAATCAGAGTCTCAGGGTAATTACCAAGTGATCAGTGCAATCAGTTTAGAAGATCTGGGCCAAAGTGAAATAACACAACCTGTATCTTCTCCTTCTCCAAAAAGTTTGGTTTACCTTAGATCCTACTTTGCATGGAAGGTAAGAAACTTAATGGCACCTATCAGAACATCTTGGTGCTTCTACTTTATGTGCTTCTACTCACTTCCAGAGATGTTCCTCGAGCTTGTTCCTGCAACAGCCTTTCATGACATGAAAAATGCACAGCTGACTTTAAAGTTTGTCAGCTTTTTAAGAAACTAATGTGAAATCTGTACTTTTACATTGCTGAAAAAAAAGTTTTATATTCTCAATGTGTCATTTTCTTACAGATTTCTTTTACCTTTCACTCTGCCTTTCCTGAGCTTAGTCTTCTTGTCTATCCAATACATTAGATGCGTATCTCTTTCCGTCTTTCACTTATGCCCGTTTTTATTCCACTTTATATTTCTGCTTCTGTGCTTTTCCTTATCTGTTCATCCCTTCTCAGTTTAGCCACTCCCTTATTGTGCATTCTCCTTATTTGCCTTCCTCTTCATATTGTTTATTTCTCATCTTTCCCTCTGTTCTTCCTAGCAAGCTTCACTGTTGCTTTTTTCGGCTTTTCCTATCTGTTGAGCCTGCCTAAAGCTTTTGCCTCCCCATAGCTTGCATTCAGTTTTCCTGTAGTCAGCCTCCTCTCTATGCCCTAGTCAAATTTTACTCCTCTAAGACGTGTTGCTTCTCTTCTCTATCTTACTCATCTCTCCCGCCTTCTCAGACTGTTAATTCTTCAGAGTAGTTCTGTCCTGCTCTGTCAAGTTTATCAGCCTGCCTAGCTGGCTCCAGTCTGTGCTCTGTGGTTGCCCAACATTTATGCTGAGCAAGTCCTGCTTCTCCTGGGAGCCGGCTGAACACAGAGAGCCCTGCTGAGTCCCCTGGATGAGGGTCATCTGCCTGTGCAGCAGCATATGATGGTATAAGGGGTATAGCAAGTAGATTGTGATTTTTTTTTTTCTTTTTGGCTGCTCCACCATCATAAAAAGGAGCATTTATGCAAAAATTTTACTTCTGTGTGATGCAACTTGGCTAGAAAAGAGAAAATATAAAAACTTCAGAGGTAAGTTTAAATAAAAATGTGCGGCTAATCTGGTAAGGGCTTTCAGTCATGTACTCTCAAATAGTATCAACAGGAAAGGTTGCTGCAGAAAAGAAAGCAATAGATGATCAGAATAAGCCAGATTCCATAGTGATCAAAAAAACCCCAATCCCCAAACTTTATTAATGTATATGTAGTTATTGTGATTTAGATCTGGCAAATGCAAGTCTTCTTATGCAAGATCATCAGGAAACAGAAGGATTCTGCTCTTCTCTCAAACCAATTTCTTAGTGACTTGAACTGAATTTCATAGCATAATAGAATTGTTTGATTTGGAAGAGACTTTAAAGATTATCTAGTTTGAAAACTCTGCCGTGAGCAGGAACGCCTTCCCCTAGGCCAGTGTGCTAAAAGTTCTATCCAGCCTGGCCTTGAACACTTCCAGAGACAGGGTATCCACAGCTTCTATGGGCAACCTATTCCAGTGCCTCACTAACCTCACAATAAATAATTTCTTCCTAACATCTAATCCAAATGTTTCAACTTTCCTATTTTCTTAAGTCTGTACTTTTGTGATACGGTGAAGTTGAGCTGCATTCATGTATAATGAAGCATCGTCCCTGCTTGATTGCAGTATGAGCCCTACAAGTATCACACTGGAACAGGAGCAGGACTGGTAAGAGAGTGCCTTGCAGGAGCAGAGATGGTGACTGTGGCTCCTGCACCTTGGACTGGTGCTGTGGGAAAAAGGAGAAAAAATGTGAACTCCTGGAGCTCAAGAGAGGTAGTTCAAAGGCAGTTATTTTTAAGAGCAAGTAGACTTTGTTTTCTAGCCTATTCAGAATGTGCTGTTTGCTAAAATAAATTACTGTCATTACTGGCAGCTTCCCCTCAGCATGACTGACTTTTAGGAATGAGAGAGCCTTTAATTTGTTTACAACTTTGCAATTGCAAATATGCTTTAACAAAATAGCATCTTGGAACACATCTAAATAAACGTTCCTACGTTAGAGTAGTTGTTAAAAAAAAAATATATGAATACAGAGCAAATCAATATATGCACCCGATGTTTTAAGGGAAGAGGTTGGTTCTTTTTGTTTTTTATTCTTTTAACTTTGCAAACTGTCTAATTGGCAAAAACTAAAAATAGATGTCAGGTCCAAATAAGCATGAGATGCACCCCACAAAGGCAATTTTTTAGGCAATGTGGGAAACACAGCAAATTCCTGGAAAGCTGGATATTCAGAGCTGTGCATAAGAAAGTTGGTATTTTGCATAATTTGAAGAAGATGGGGAAATGTGCTTGTCAGAACAATGTTGCAAGTGAGTGGATGGGTCTTTGTTATGGGCGATCCTTCACAGAACTTGTGAGTTCTGTGGAAACAGAAAAGTTACCATCCTGACCATGTAAGCCTTCACCAGTAGACAGCTTAATAAAAGGCAGTACAAGAAAATTAAAGCCTTGCTTTACACTGCTAAGGATGTCAGATTTAATGTGTTAAAATGTAGGACGTAAAGGCTCTAAGAGCTGTTCTACAGCCACTTGACCTCTTCTAGATTGTGAGAAAGTACCACTAACATTGTTGCTAAAAATAATTTTCAGACTAGTGTCCTTTCAGTTTCAAATCAAACTTTTACCACCCACTTAAATTGTGTGGAAGGGCAAGTGCCAATTTTCTCCAGTCTTTGAGAAATATGAGGAAAGCTGAGTTTATTGGCTGTTACTCTCTCTTATGTTGTCTTGAGCTAAGTAAGAGCAGTTGTGTATAATACTAATGCAAGGCAAAACCTCCTGTATGATCCCTCTGGCACAGCTGGCTTGTAATCTAGGACAGGCAATATTATCATACAGGGAGCAAAGCCTGCTATGGGAGTGGTAGGGACTGGTGCAGAAGAAACTAAACCAGGACTGCATGACCTGAAAATAGATGTTTTGCAGGCTCTTTTTTGAGAAGGTACTCATCATTCTGGGCAGAGCACAAACCACAACCTCGAGTGAGTTTTCTGGATCCCAAGCAATTATCCTTCTCCTGTAAAAAACTAGAACATAACTTCTGTAGATATTTTTAGATTCCTTTTTTTTTTTTTTTTTCCTCACATGCACGTGGGAAAGGGAGCTATCACCTGCGATATAGTCATGGGGAAGAGGAATCTTGTGCATTGAGTCACCGATCCAGGTGGCAGTCGTGATGGGAGGTGACAGCAGGGCAGTCTGCTGGCAGGTGGGTAGCACCTACGATGGAGCAGCTGTGTGTCATCCCTGACTCTTAGTCTGGAGAGGGACCAAATGGCGTTCAAATTCCCTCTTGGGATGTGGAGGAAATGTGTGCAGAGCTTGGTTCTCTAAATCTGATACTCAATTTGTAAGGCTTGATGGCCTGAAATTTTTAGATTTTAGTCTTTAATCGAAGAGGCAATAGTATGTTTGATGACAAGTCTGACATCTGCAAAGAAACTATGAAGTTGTTTCAGAGGTCTGTATTCTGATATAATTGGTAGGTATAATGATTAGACTACTTACTTCCAGCTTTGCTGCTGACCTAGCAGATTGTTTTGACCAAGTCACTTCCTGTAACAGGTACAATTACTATTGCTATTTTTTTCCTGTTGCTTCAGGATTAATGTGGTAATCCTGATTAATGGATGTGCTTCTTCAGTGCCCATGCTGAACTTTTATAGCAATTCTTGGACTGTGTGATGTTCCCTGGCTACTCCTGCTCTTTGGTGGATGACCAGCTTTAATGTCAGTTTTTTCTTTTAATGTATTTGTGGCATAATAGGCAAATTTAGATTGCGAATAACATACATAATGTAGATGTTTCTGCTGAAGCAGTTGGTGAAAGAAAGGGTTGGGAATGTCCTGAGGATATTCTCCAGATACATGAATGCGACAGTTCAAAACTTGCAGAACTTTGGTTTCATGCTGGTAACTAACAAAAGCATAGAAGAATTTGAAATCAATTATCTCTTTGACCAAGTAGGCAAAAAATACATTTTAGAGTGAAACTTGCCATTTTGGAGCGTAATGTTGCGGAAGAAAGTGAGTTCTGTAGCAAAGTGATTAATGAACAGAAGAGAGAGAGGCTTATTTAGCTTAATTCTGCTTGACCAGATTTCAAACTAAATGACGTTTGAAATTACGACAGCAGTGACAGTTTAATTTACAGGAGTGAGTTGTGGAGATCAGGGTAGGGATAAAAGATGAGGAAGAAATTTTGGAAGACTGGTAAGGGGCCACAGAATAGTAAAAATGTTTTGTACAAAAATTATGGAGCAATAAAATTTTATTCTAATTACCTGATAATAAGGCAACTTTAAAGTTGAAATACAGTAATCACAAAAACCAGCTATCACTGTATCTTAGAATGATTGGGGTTGGAAGGAACTTTAATAAAGATCACATAGTTCCAAACCCCTGCCTTTGGGAGGAACACCTTCCACTAGAGCAGGTGGCTCAAAGCCCCATCCAGCCTGGCCTTGAACACTTCCAGGGATGAGGCATCCATAACTTCTCTGGGCAACCTGTTCCTCAGCACCATCACCGTAAAGAATTTTTTCTGAATAGGCAATCTAAACCCACCTTCTTTCAGTTTAAAGCCAATCCCCCTTGTTCTGTCATTACATACCCTTGTAACAAGTCCCTCTTCAGACTTCTTGTAGTCTCTGTTCAGGTACTGAAAGGCTGTAATTAGGTCTCCCTGGAGCCTTCTTTTCTCCGTTCTGAAATCTCAGCCAACTCTCTCAGCCTTTCATCATAGGAAAGATGTTCCATCCCTCTGATCATCTTTGTGGCCCTCCTCTGGACTCACTGTGTTTACATATGTATAAAGGCTGTTCCATTTCAACTGTAAAACTGTTTTCAGCCCTCTCCCATTGTCAACCAATGCTTAAAATCTGTTCTATAAATGAAAAAGCAACATGGCAAAATTGGTAGTGTAACTGCATTTGAATTAGGAGCTCATTTGTCAGCACTGGGAGGTTATTCTTTTAAGTAATGGTGCTATGCTGTTAAAGGTCTTTAGTGCAGGCAAAAATGTTTACAGGAGGTATCTTATATACAGATAGGACATATAAGAAATGTTCATCATGATTAAATATTTTACCAGAGTAATTTAAGGATGTGTCTTGTCCTCAACCAAAATATGAAAATGGTGTACAGACCGAAACTTGGCTGTTTGTGCAGGACTCTTCTGAATCACTCTGCTCCAAGGCTGATTTAGCCATGAGTCCTGATAGTTATGTCTCACATATCTGAGTCACGTGGCATGTAATTTCCAGATAAATTATACAGTTATTGCAGAGGCTGGGTCTGAGCTTGGAACTTCTGCGAGCCCAGCTGTGTGTACACAGATGCATAGAGATGTGTGGAGCAGGGTAAATGATTCTGATAGGAGACCATAGTGAAGGTGCAAGTGCACTGCTGTGTTGTGCTTTTGAGTCTGCTTTTGCTCTTGAAAAAGGTTTTTCCTAGTACTTGAGCTTTGCCAGCACAATTTCCAGGCAAGAAGCATTTGATGACGTAGAGCCAATTATATATCCTGGCAGGACACTCCTAGTCTAGACATCTCTATCTCCATTTAAATACTGAAGCTGTAAGTCACTCGGAAGATGAGTAATAATCATGAAATTAGTCACAAATCCATCATGGTCCACCTTTCCATTGCTGGAAGTACTCACCACCATGGTGTCTTCTGATTGGCATGTAAAGCCTGTAAGAAGCAGTACGTTTAAATTTTTATTATTATGACTCTTCACCATGGCAGGAAAAAGAAGTTTACAAGGCTTGTGGTTTGGATTGGAAAAGAAAGAGACATTTTCTAAACTCACTAAATAATCAAATTTTAAAAATCTTTTTTAATTGTTCCAGCTCTAGAGCTAGTTTGGAGCAGTATGGGACAATTAGATTACTAGAACCACAGTTTCTGATCTCTGTCAATGATTCTTACAGCTCAAATAGTATCATCCTTTAGCATGGTGATTTTGATTAGGAGGTTCCATCACCTCTCACAGGTATGGTTACATCGTTAAGGAGATGCTTCAGTAAAGCAGAGTTTCTCCTTAAATTGGAGTTTAAATCTTTAATTAGGAAAGGAAAAAAATTGTTGTCTGTTCCTGTAACTGCCTTTTTTCCTAAGTGGAAGGAAGTAGATCTGGAAGACCTATTGAATTATACTTCCATGCACAACAGGTACAAAATATTTGCCTAAATCAAACTGTCACTCATTTCACTGTATTTATTGCACAGAGAATCAGGAACCTTGGTTGTCATGTGCTGCAGAAAGAGAGCAGGAGACTTGGAAGATTGGCAATATTGTAGTGAGGTCCTTTTCTTTGTTTCCCTCCATGTGGAAGCAAGAATGACATGGTGTCTTTGTCTACTGCCCTTGCATTTCTTGTACCTGGCCTGGTGAATAGCTGAGACTCTTTAGACTGGATGCTCCTTCTTGTGCATCACATTAAAGGCTGAGACAAGGTATAGTGGTACAATTAAAGTTGTTTTTATGCTTCTCAGTGCAGCCCCCTACTCCCACCCTTCTCTTGCCCCCACTAAAAATATTAAAGTGAAGTGTCTGCAGTGAAAAGTCATTATGTGCAAGTGTCTGAGGCTTTAGGGTATTAGAGGGTGTGTCCATCAAATTGAAATTGGTGTTGAGATGTCTTAACTCCAGCAGGTAGGTTTGTTTGTAGAAGTAATGTGTCAGTAGATCAGCTGATACAGTTGTAGGAAAACAGGATAGATTATCTGAAAGGTCTGCCTATCCAAAACCTTGTTTATTTCTTTTAATTTTATCAGTTGACCTAATAAAAGGTATTGCATATCTCTATGAGCCTTAAATCTATTCTATTCTTAGGCCATCTTAGCTATGACACCGCTTTTTTTTGGCTGGTGAATGGTAGATTAGAATGGTAATTGTAAGAAATATGGTTTAGAAAATGGTGAGAAATATGATTTAACAAATGGAATTTTCTCGGGAGGGTAAGTTTCTGTGATTGTTTTTTTCTTGAGTACATTTCTAAGGTGTTTCAACAGGAAGAAGTCTGGGTAACTATGTTTCGATACACCTTGCTTAGTGCAAAGGGCTACAGGACTTAGGCATCTCTAACAAGCACCACAAAAAGCTTTTTTCCACTTAAAGCATTTAATTGCACAACTGTACACGATGCTGATGAAATTAGTGCCTTAGTTGCCCTTTAAAATCCTAACTTTTTTTTTTTAGTTTACAGACAAAACAGAGTTGCAAAATGTTTCATTGTTTTCCATGAACATTAGTAAGAGACTACTGCTTGAAAATTGTACACATGTATGTGTGAATGACATATGTATGTACAGAGGTGACATAAATATAATTGGTATTTAAAGGAGTAGAAATCAGACAAATACTTCATTTCTATTTTGAAATCTATAGTTCTGTATTTTCCAAGCATAGGAAAATCTACTGTGAAATTGTTTTGCTGGTTTGACCTGCACCAGGTGTGTGGCCAGTGGGGATCAGCAGTTAGGCAGCTACCTGCTTTCTTGTCCAAGAGATCTATTTGCTTTCAAGATGCTGCTTTCCATTTTGTAAAAGGAGAATGGACCAATGCTTCTCATTTTCCACTGCCATTGGGAATAAATTATGGCCCCTAGGGAAGCAGTCTCTTGCCATTCTAGGTTAGGAACAGATTCCTTCTCTCTGATACAACAGGAGAAGCAAAAGAGAAATTCACTCTGATTCGTTCTGTGCTTCATACAATGTGTTCTTGAAACAACCTAATTCTCACAGCTTCCTTGAATCAAAGTACCTCCTTACCAGATTTCAGTGGTTGTATTGTTTTAAGTAATTGTAATATTTTCCATAATACTTTAAGTATGGCAGTGTTTTAGATTTTCTTTCTAAGATGTTCAGTAGTTAGTGAATGAAAATCTTGAAAGTTGACTGCAGAGAGTGGCTCCACTTCACTGCGCTGTTTTCCAGATAGCCAGATGACGGAGAGAAAAGAAGAAATGGTGGGAACAGAAAAGCACTGTGAGCAACTTCCTAAACAGGAAAGATCAGATGTACAAAGCCAAGATCGTGCTAGTACTAGTCCGGTGCTACCAGAGTCTGCCAAATTTGCAGCACTGTAAGGCCAGTTTACTTTACAATTTTGTACTTCAAAGATATGATGTAAGCTGTTTTGTTTTGAGTAGAAATGACATAAACTTTTAACTAACCTCTCTCTCTTTGTTTTATTGAGAACAAGAAAAAAGTTCCTCATAGTAGTTTTGAAACATTTTTGTGTCAAGTTACCAGGGCAGCAGGCAAAGGCAGATAATCTACCGAGTAACTTCTCAGCAAGACAGTTCTGTCTTGCAAGTAATAAGTGGACCTGAGGCGTCTGTGCAAGATGAGCTCTCCGTGGATGCAATGCATGTGTTCATAGATGAAAATGGTGAGTTGATGTAGCTGGGATAATTGCAATGCATGAGGAAATGTCTAAAGTAACTTCAGATGCCATGGAAGGATATTTCTGTTACCAATTGCATGTTTTCCTGTGTGTGTGACAGTAAAGGGCTCAATGATCTCAAATCCGACCAGCAATAAACAGTTTTCAAAATCCACCAATGACCATCACAGGCCTGAGCCTTACACAGTGGATGAAGTTAATCTTTCAAACATGATTCTCAAAAAGTGCTGGCTAGGCCAGAAATCTACTTCTGTCACTGCAGAAGAACCGCAGGCATTTTCTGCCTGACTAGGAGTTTTGCACTAGCCTGGCTGGCCAAAACATTCCTCTTTCTTACTGTTTGCTCTTCAGCTGGCTGTGACTGATCTCTTGGTATAGCAGTGGGTGCTCTTATTTGGAGTTGTTACCCCTTTCAAGAGGATTAATGAGTGATCTGGTCTTGTCCCATGCCTGAGCTTGGGGTTCCACTGCTCTGAATCTATTCCTAGAGTCTGAAGCTGCAGTATGCTTGGTGGTGGTTTGTCTGAGCCTCATGTAGCCCTGTGAGGTACTGGTTCATATTTCTGAAAGGTAGCTGTCCAAAAACCCCTATTTCTTTTAAACGTGCCTTCAAAACCAGCATGGAATGGGTGCTGATGGTAGCTGGGTTCATGACCCCAGAGATACTTTGGATTTCTGCCAGTTCCTCCTGGCACTGGTTGCAGCCTACAGCTACTGGTGTGCTGTGGGGCGAAGGGCAGCAGCTGCCAGTCAGGCGGATGGCACATCCTCTGGGGCAGTGAGCAGTGACCCCTTCGCTCTGTGCTCCTTGTGTGAGCAGGGAGTGGCAGCAGCTACACTTCTAGCAGAATTTTTTTAGCTCCTTTTTGCCTACTGACCTCACCTTTGTGAACGAAAAGAGAAAAATCTGATGATTTTACAGTGAACTTATGTTGATTGTTGGGCTTTGTGTTTACTTTCCGTGCCTTTTAAATTCTTATTGTAACTTCTGTGTTTTGATTTGTCTCAGATTTTTGGTTGTTAAAATGTTAATTTGCTTTCTGAAGTCTAAAATAAGCCTCGTGCATAGACAAACTGTATATAAATACGCCTGACCTAAAATGTCTTTTTTATCAAATTTGTTTGTAAAGCAAATAATCGTCTCACTGAACTGATTTTTTCCCTCTGTTTTCTAAAGGGGAAATTAGATCCTGCTATTTAAAAGCTGGCTGTCAGAAAGAAGGAAATTTTAGACATCAGCTCTCAAATTGTGATTGTATGTCAAATGCTCAGTAAGTAAGCCTTTGTTTTTAGAAACGTTAGAAGTTTTCATTGGTAGAAACTATGAAACTATTGCTGTGAAAGATGCACACAGAGGGGAATAAATGTGGAAATTGGAGAAAAAATTGTGCTAACCTCTTCTGGAGAAGTCAAGGCATGAATTTTTGGTCTTTGTTTTCTGCTAAAACAGTCACAAGTTTA
This sequence comes from Serilophus lunatus, assembly GCA_013399895.1. NCBI lineage: Eukaryota > Metazoa > Chordata > Aves > Passeriformes > Eurylaimidae > Serilophus > Serilophus lunatus. The sequence goes on from VXBA01004960.1 coordinate 824,933, forward strand.
TAAGAATATTGAAAAGAGAAAATGAAAGTGAAAACCAGAACTATTCACTGTGCTTTCATTACTGTCTGGGAATAACCCAAGTCAAGTGTAGAGATTATAAATAAGATTGTAAATAAAATGAGTGGGACTGTTACCAGCTGTTCTTTAAACCTCGTTTTGTTTGTTTCCCATACCTGTTATGTCATTTGAAGGTTTTTAGTGCTGTATGAGTATCAGTTACTGAGACTGCTTCATATAGATTCTAACAGCAGAGCCTTTCACCTTGCATTAAATCCCTAATGATAGTCTGGCACTTTAATAAAGTATCCATTTTTCAAGGGTCTTTTTGGAGCGATCCTCACAAATTTGTTATTCTTTACTTGGTTTCCACACTCTTCTATGTGATTTGTTGTATATCTGTAAAAAGAATTTTAAATATTCACAAGCATTTTTATGAAATGATTTTGGTTTTCATATTGTTTTACAGCATTTGGGGAAGTTGAGTGAGGGAGTGAAAATGGTCTTTGTTAAGAGCAAATATTGTTTTTCAAGTGTTTGGCTTTCAGTGGAGATTTTTGAAAAACTTGGGACCATGTTAAAAACAGGGTTAGTGTTTTAGATAGACTGCTGTTATGAAAAGCATGAGAATAATTTGTCAGTGGGCAAAGAATAAAAAAATAATTTGAGTTCATCTACAGTAGAAATATTCTGTCTTTAGCAAAATAAAAAACTTAGAGTTTAGTTTTGATGTAAAAAATCAATGGGCTGTCATGAGAAGGAAGTGGGTTTTGATTTTTTTTTTCTTCAGGTGTTCACTATCAAGTAATTTTGTATTTTGACAATATGGACCACTTACAGCATATAGAAAATAGAAGGGCAACATGCTTTAAAACAGTTAGGAGCAAGGCATCTTTCCTTCCCCTTTTCCCCTGTCCCCATCTGCAGGTTTGCACATCACTTATGTCAAGTTATGTTCTTATCCATGGTTAAAATGATCACCATCATTAACTAATGATCTTTTTATAACTGAATTAAAAAGCAAATAGAATAAACAAAGCACGAGGCATAATCAGTAATGGCTTCACTTAGTCTCTTTTGTGTGTCTGTCTGTGGAGGGTCCTTGACAGAAATGATTCCTTTGAGAGTGGGCCTGCCTCTAGCTGAGATGTCATTATGGGAGTACTCCATACCAACAGCAGATACTGCTGTTATGGAAAGATATTAGGAAGCATCTTAGCAAACAACTCGGCTTGTCTCCCAGAAGACAATGATTTTGACAGTATTGCCCCAAGAGCAGTTGAAGAAACAACCAACAGCTTTAGGCCTGGTGTCTGAATTCATTAATGAGCCATCCCAATTAGATTTTATGATGTCAAAGGATGCAAGAGAAAATTAATGCCTGGACATAAGAGATGACATTCTCCTTGATTAATAGAGATAGGGTTTTGATTTTGTGGAGCCTAGATTTCAGGATTTAGAATAAGCACAGAGAACAATACATAGGTTTGCAGCTGATGTAGATGAACTCTTGAAACAGTATGACTTTCACCAATCGTACTGTTAAGATTAAATGGATTTTAAAGGGAAAATGTCAAACTGAGTTGAGCCTGTGGAATAACTATGTGGATTTGAATCAACTGTACCCTGATGTACTTCTTTATGAGGAGAATTGGCCCAGGACAGAGGATGGCAAGAGGCCTCTTGCTTTGGGGATGCTGTTGAGTGAGGCAGAAGACCAGTTGCTGGCGTGCTGGGAGCTGTGATGCTTCTGAGTAATGCTACAGTTGTGAAAGGGGAAGGAATTTTGACTGGAGAGGGTATGAACTCTGGCTGGTTTGTCAAGAATAAGGTAATTGCCTTATGAATTGGCCATAGGTAACTACTTTTTAAGTAAGTTATGCAAAACTGAAGAAGGTATTTAAATATTACTCAAAAGAAGCCATTAAAGAAAGCCTTGAGGCAGACTAACTAATGTTTAATGATCTTAAATTCAAATTATAACTTGCTATTTCTGTCTATTGAGTCCTACTATTGTCTGCTCAATTAATGAAGTCTTAAACTGTATGGCATTTCACATCAGAATTTTAAGATCTGAAATTAAGTAGTATTTCTATGGCCTGTAAACATCTGTCTTCTTGTCGTGGCTTCAGATAATTTTTCACAAGTAATGTGAAATCTTAACATGCCACTCTGTCACAGAAGTGAGGATATGTTATGGTTTTATTTTCATTCTTTGCTTTTATATGCTTCCTGCTTTTCCTTTGCTTGTGAAGGGGTGGGTGAACAACAATGGATTACAATGTGCCAGAGAAAGCAGACGTCCAGGTTTCAAGGTGTCTGTGATTTCTTCCTTCGGAGATTTCTTGACATTGCAAGCAATGCTGTCAAAGGGAGCTACACTTTGTCTTGTCAAATATCAGTGGTCCATCGCCTCTTTTTGGCTTTGCTGTGTTGTATTCTCCAATTTATCAATATTAATAAATATTCCACAATATGTCTTTGTTTAGTTTTGGTGTTTACAACTATAGTGTTTGTCCTAATGAAAGCTATTACCTGTACCTGCAGTCCTTGTCCTGAGAAGTTTTTGGAACTTCTTAAATGTAGTATAAATATTTTTTTGCTAGAAATTTCCAAAATTATTCCTTAATTCTGCCAGAGGGTACTGAGAATTAGAATTTATTCAGATTGTCTCTGTATTTGTCTCTCGCCAAATTGTCTCTCACTAGTCTAGCAATGCAAATATTTATAGACTTAGCCAAATAAAATTTCAAGGAGGTTTTTATGTTTTAATGATCACCAAAAGTAGCAAATTCCTTTCCCATCTTAACCCTCACTTTGGTGGGAAATTCTTCCCACTGAATTTGGCAAATTATTTAAACACTGGCAGGTTTCACAATTATTGTCTGTGTAATTATTCTGACTCCACTTTTGGCTGTTGTCTTGCCAGCAACACCTTTTGTCAGTCTCTGTGGAATGGCTTCCTACTGAGTTGATTGTCTCTAAATTTGATGCTCCCGTTACCCTGCCAGGTTTACCTCTAGCCATAAATTGCTTTGTGACAGGCTTTGACAAGACTTAGTGTAAACCATATTCTCAGCTCATAGATTACATTAGAAACTTTGAATCTGTTTTAGATTTATAAATTGGAAATGGTTTTCTCATCCTGAAAGCCATTCCCCTGCCTCATTGCATTAAGTTCTTTACCAGCCTTTCCCTCTCTTAGTGAATCCTTATGTTTCTATGCTGTGTGTTTTGAGTATGTACTTGACTTCAGGGGAGTCAGATAAGGGTAAGAGGGTTCTCATTTGTGTAAAGCATGTGCTGGGTATAAACCTGAACTGCCTTTTGGCATGGTTAGTTTGACTTCTCACCAAATGGCCTCTATGTTTTCAACTTACCTGTATAGAACAGTTACAATTTCAAATAAGATTGATGATACAAAGTAAAACACATTAATAAGAACCCATCTTTTAAAAAAAATGAAAAAGATGAATTTTTTAAATTCATTTTTTAAAAAAATGAATGTGTAAGCTAAAGCATTATTACAGGTCCATAGCTGTCTTCTAGGCTCAGGAGAAACTAGGTGGTGATAATGAGTGTCACTCTGACATACCTTTTCTGTCAGTCTGTGACAGAAAGATCTTTAATTTCTTTACCTTGAATGTCTCTTATAATTAAATAACTAGTTAACTTTGATAAGCAGTCAAAAAGATACATTTGAGCTATCATGTTATCTTGGTTCATAAATATCAGTGAAAGCATAAACCCCTAAAATTACAGTATAAATTACTGTAGTATAGTTAATGATTTTTGAACAAGTTGCATGGTTCCCCAGTACAGAGGCTAATAAAGCCATGAAGTAGATATCAATGCCATATATAAACGTAACAGCAATCATATTCTGTGCATATTTGCTGTACAAGGCTGATGCAGTTTTTAATGTTTAACTACTTTTCTAAATGTTTTGTGTTTGCATACTGGGGCTCTTGTTTAGAAGGTTGAGTACCTTCAGCATGTGTGTACATAAATATTGAAGAAAAGCATGTCAATATTTGATGGCTCTCAGTAGTGTTTTGTTTATTATGTTGGTTTTTTTGTGGAGGTTTTAATTTTTGCATAGGAAAAAGGCTAAGGGATACTTTTTTGAGGCTGGGCCAATCTTGTCTCTCAAATGAAATATTTGATCTTCTAAAGCCAACTGGGATTGTGTCCACACAAGCTGTGGAAGCATTTGGCTGTTTATATTCCTTTCAAGAAATACTCTAGGTTTTAGTGAATGTACTTTATAAGGATACTACTTGAGCTCATTTCCTTCTCTCCTGTGTTTAATTCCTGGGAAGAAAACTTTATTGAAACTCCCAGTTCTGTGCAGCATACACATGTATTGTTTTTAAAGAAGGAGAGTTGGTAAAAATGATGAAAACTCTCTTTATCTCAACCCACAGGTTAATAGGTAAAGCAAAATTTACACACCAAAGCCAAGAAAATCAAGGGATACGTTCACTACTTTCTCTGGGCAGGCAGATATTCAGCTGCCTTCTGGAAAGCCAGGCTCCATCATGCGTCCTGGTGACTTGGGAAGACAAATGCCGTCACTCCAAACATATCCACCTTTCTCCTTCTTCACCTAGTCTGGACTATCCCTATGGTCATTTAAGATCAGCTGTCCTGTCTGTATCCCCTTCCAGTTCCTTGTGCATCTCCAACTTCCTTGCTGATGAGGTACTCTGTGGAGCAGAAAAGGAGTTGAGTCTGTGTAAGCCCTGCTGGGTGATAGCAAAAACATCCCCGTGTTATGAACTCAGTTTCCAGAGCAGATACAAACTGTAGTCCTATCCAAAAAGAATGATTGCCCAGCTCTTAGCAAAAAGTATCTTTATCTTAGGAGCAGGTTCTCCTTGCTGCATAAGTGACACTTGGGCTTTCATTTGAAATCAGTTATATTTATATATATATGATCCAACTTGCTCTATACCTATAAAAAATAATACTCCAGTTTGAGCCTTATCTGCTTTGTTTGCCATGTATCTTTTAATTTCAGTGGAAGGTTATTAAAATAATATAGTTTTATGCAGGATAAAATTATATATGTTTCATTACTACATGTGATTCAACCATACAAGTACAATCATGCATTCATATTGCACTTCATATGTTCTGTCTGAGCAACTGACTCTCTAAACTCCTCACTTTTTTATTTAGATGAGCTTCTGACACTAAAACCAGGCTTCTAAAAAATGTATATTATAGTTAAAAATATTTCACAATACAGATAAAGAAATCCATTTAAAAAATGCATAAATTTTTTTGTTTGTTTGGAGAATATTTTTATTTTTGACTCCAGCAGGGCCAATAGTTTAAAAAAATAGTTGCAGTAAAATAATGATTAACAAGTACTAAAAAAATAATTTAAGTTGCCTGTCAGTACTGCTGCAGAGTACTGGTGTTTCTGGCCCCAGGCAAAAAAGAGAACATCAATTCAATGAGTTTACTTATTTGATTTATATTCTCGTCCCTGAATTAGCTGCCTGAGTGCATTATACTATATGAAAGTCTATCTGAATGCCTTAGTGATACTGTATGTCTCCTTTATAAATCCATTAATACTTTGGTATGTTCACTACTGGAAAATTCCCCGAACCTTTGAGGTTTATTCCTCAGAGGAGAGAATAAACTTAAGAGTAGATTTTTTTTTTTTTAGTGTTTTGAAATGTTGTTTTAGAATGACAAAATACTATATCCCTAGAACATCTTTATATTTCTCAGCAAGGTGACCTAAGTAACAAAATCCCCCACTGCTCTGGTAATAGGCTGCTGAATCTTAAAGGTTTCTTAATGCTGCATGTTGGGTTTTGCAGTTCTGCAGCCGAGCACCTTTTGAAATGCAAAAAATATTATATAGTCCCTTTTGGGATTCGATGATTTCAGATGAGCCACTCTTCTGAGTGTACTGCTGCTTGTGTGTGTGCACTGAAAATGCTAATGTTTGAGTCATAATGAAGCCATGGATTTTTTTCTGAAAAGAACTCTTTACAAACTCAGTAGCATTTTCCTGTTGGCTTGCAAGGAACAGGAGGAAACCCTTGTTAAGCTTGGAGGATTAAAATCCTTCCCTGTATTTGTGAAAGGGTTTTTAGCCCCTCTTTCACTGAACACAGGGTAGGGAAGTAAGTATTTTTGACAGTGAGAATTGGAGATGAGAGGGGGCTATGCTGCCACATGATGGCAGCAAAATCCTGTGCAGGATTAGGAACTTCTGGAGTCCTTCAGATTTTGGGACTGGCTTCTCTTCCCTTCCCCCACCCTTTCAGGAGAGCTAAAAGGGATGTTTTTAAGTACTTTGGAGATAATGGCACCGTGGTTGCTGTTAATATGTTAATTCCAGTAAAGCTGCTGCTTCTCAAAATGCATCTTCTAGTTTATTAGATAATACATGCTGTTTGTTTTAAAAGTTTTCAATACATTTATCTTGGCTTTGAAACTTAATAAGCTTACACATTATCAATCTACATGCTTAGTAGCAAAATAAAAATATCTGAATATTGGGATCCACTCATGTACTGAGTGGACCCCATTCTTAAAACCTGAGTTAGAAGGCATTCATCACTTTCTGCCTTTATATTGGCCAAAATGCCATTGGGAATGTGCTTTATAAGGCCTTTCTGTCCATCTGCAGTAGCTGACTAAATACTGCCCATTTTTTAGGCTACTGCAAAACTTTTAGAGTGTTCTTAATATCCTTTCTGTCTATGATGTCAGTACATCATGACATCCAGCTTTCTCATTCTGTAAACTTGGATATTCTGTCATAATATCATTAAGGGTACAGATTTGTACAAGTAGTAAAATATGAAAAAGATTTAAGAGAGATTTCATCTTTAGCTGGAGTTCCCTCAGATGTAACCACTGAAGAGAGTTAAGATATACATTCTGAATTAATTAAATTCTTTATGAAATTATTAATGCCTTACCAAAAGAGAGAAGAGTGCCTCCTCCTGCTATGATTGGATTTGTCACATAATTATCCAGCCTTAATGCGGCTATCACTGGCATATTTCAATCTTCTTATATGCTTAAATTGCTTTTTAGTTAAAGTCTTCTTATAGAGTAGTACATTTGGGAACACTAAGTCATGTGCTGCTTAAAAGAAGCAACGTCCACAAGTAGTTACTTTGGTCTCAGACCTGAATTGTGCAATACTCTGGTCAGACTAGTGCTGGCAGCTTTCTAGCAGAGACTTAATGAGCAGTAAGTGAAGGTAATAAGAAGCCTGTGTGATGGGATTTGAGATGGCAAGCATGGGAGATGACAAGGATGGCTGTTTTAGGTGAGAAGAAGCAAAGATGCTGAAGTGTTAGTAAGAAGATATCAGCAATGACACTAACGGAGGTGCCACGGGTGAGCTGTGGACTGCTGTTGATCCAGTATTCTCAACATCAGTCCAGACAGCTACATTCTAGCCACAAACCAAGTGTTTTGAAAGGGCACAAAAGTGTGGATGTTTGGAATTCCTGCTGTGTTGTTAGCACTAGCTGGTTTTTGTACAGCTAGATCACTCAGTTTTCAGTTTGGCAAGTACTTGGGATGCACCTCAGACCAATACCACAGAAGTGATTGCTTGTTGGATGTTCAGGAGCCGCGATTCCAAACTCTGAGCTGCCCTCTGCTTTTCTTCAGACACCACAGCCAGAGCTGCTTGCCACCACCTAAGGGCAGTGTGTTAGGGAGTATTGCAAATAGCTATCAGCTACATTATTTATTATTGCTGTAAATATTTATTATATGCTGTTAAACTTTGTAGTGACCCAGACAGCTGTCTTAAGCAGTCTACTGGGTTCTTTCTGGTTTTAAGTACATGAGGATCAATGGGAAGGTGCTTTGTTACTGTGACTGTTGTGACATTGGTGACAAGGTTCCCTGTCCTTTCTCCTATATGCAGGTTAAAATGAAATTTAGCCAAGACCTGCAAAACAGTTTTATTAACAGAGAATTCTTTGAGGTGTGCCTGTATAATGAGTTTACCTTGCGAGGTGCTCAGATTCAAGGCTAGCTAATCCTGACAAAGAGATTGACTTAGGCTGGTTTATGTTTGAATGGCTTGGGCCAAGTTATTGGTGGTCTAAGGAACTATCACAGACTAATCAGAGAGGGAGAAGGAAGATTTTTCCAGTTCTGTGTAGTTATACTAAAACACTCCCTGTGTTATATGATTGCTCCATTAGCTTATGTTTACTCAGTGTTCTTACAAAATGGAATTATGAGCCAGAAAAAAAAGCCTGATTTTATATCCAGTTCTCGGTAGAGGGTGCTATGTGGCTTTTGAATTTGATCTGCATAGGTTCTATGTTTATCAAAGATATTTTTAGTTAATAATTTTTTATTCAAAATTTAGTTCAGTTACACCTTTGCTTACATTAGCAGTGTAGTTTACTGTCATAGGTCTTGATAACATTAATTTGATTCTGCAAATGAACAGATTTTCTATTTAGCAAGATTCCATGTTATGCTGTGATCAGCTCTGTTATAATGATTTTATGATTAGAAAGTGTTTGCTCCTATTTATACATGGCAATAAATTTATAGAATCTAGTTTATGGGCTTACAAAAACACAAACATCACCATTGTATGTGTTTGCTCCTCAGTGTTATAGCAATGTCATCAGATGAGATGAACAGTTTCTAAGTAGCTGTGCAACCAATTCGGTATCGGGGGTAGCAAGTGAATGTCAGAAGGAGATTGTATGGAAAATAGGGATATGGAGGAAAAAGAAGCAAAAGGAGCTGAAGGAATTGGAAGATGAGAGTAAGACGATACAGAGAGATGAGGCTGATGAAGGCCGGATGACAGATTCTGATTGTAGAGTTGTTGCTTTGGTAGCTCTGCCTTTCCAACTTCTCTGCCCTAATTGGCTTTTCGGGCTTATGGAATTTCCAACTCTTTCCCACAGTCAGTGTCCTAGCTGTTTGTCAGATGCTGCTGCTGTCTGTAGCAGGAGGAGTGGGAAGGGCAGAGAAAGTCATTAGGGTCAGGTGCTCTCATTTCATCTCAGCTGATAGCTCTGCTGGAGTAGCAGATGGTAAATATCAGATCTGGAATCCAAGCATGATAGCAATCAAGGCTTTGAAAACATAAACTACCTGGCTCAGAAACCAGAGGCAGGATGGCTCCTTTGGTAACATCTCAAGACTTGATGGTGTTCTTGTTGGTCCAGTAAATCTTGGAGGGGAGAAGGAGAGAGTATGCATTTCAAGCTGTTGGTGTGATACTTCAGCCCTGCTTCTGAGTAGTTCAGACATTGGACCTTATCTCAAAACATTGCCAACTACTGCAGCTTAAGTTAGCAGGCGGTTATGTGCAGGACGGCCACAATTTTAAAGCCTTAACCAAGATTATGTGACAGGCTTTGGGAGTTGGTGACTAAAGGCAAATAAGGATGAGTTATCTAAAATTAATAAGGTGCCTTTGGGGCAGGCGTAGGGTATGCAAAAGGAGAGTTTTAATCTTTGCACTGCCACAGGCTTCCTTGGCTTACTGTAGGCAGATTGCTCTATTCCTGCTTGTCTTTATGGAAAATAGGAACAACAGGCATTGGCTACCTTGCGTGAGCACTGAGGTGCTTTCACCTCGTGTACATACAAAAGGACTAAGAGCCCAAAGCAAGTATCTAGAGGCAGGAGAGTAACGAGCTGGGATCAGAGTGCCTGAGTATAAACCCCCTTTGGAAAGGAATTAGAAATAGGTCTCTTCCCCAAGTAACATCTATTTCATTTCAATACAGTTCTTGCTGAAACCCAGTCAGTCATGTCATGGTAACACACCATTTCTGCAACCCGACAGGCACTGCTGCTGTAAGTGCAGATTTCCTGAAGTAAAGTGCTCAAGTGTTATACCTACAACATAAAGCAGTAAGCACAAGGGAAAAACAATAAATAAGCTGAGTTCATGCTCAGTATGGAAGATATCAGAGCTAGCTTTATGTGAACTAGCTCATGTATTGTTGTCATCTTGCTAGGCCAGAAGGAAGTTCTTGTAACCTCTGTTCTCAGTTAGGGTAAGTTAATGTTCATCAAATTCAGTGCAGGTGAAACTAGACTGGCTTGGTACCTGGGTGAACTTGTTGTAAAGCTATTCCAGGATTTCTGCAGTAGCTACCCTCCAGTTTTGCTCAGTAGATATGAAAGTCTAAACCTGAGTTATTGTTAGTGGACAGAAAAAGGTGCTACTTAAGTGCCATTCATTGCAGGTGTTCATTTCAGGATGAGGAAAATTGTGATACAGAGGCATCCCCTTTTCTGTGATGGATGTAGTCAACCAAGTGTATTTGAATTTGGGCGTTAATTGCTTTGTGGGCCTGCCCGTGCTAGATTTCAATTATGAAGGTAGAAGGTCCCCATATCCTGTGAGCCAACCAGTAGTGTAATTACAGAGTGTCTCCTGTAATGTTTCAGAAATACTAGGAATATTTTGCTGCTTAAAGCAATCCCTTTTCTTTCTTTCTTTCTTTCTTTCCTCTGTTCACAGTGAAATACAGTTCAGCTCCTCCAGTACTACCACTTCAGAGAGCCAAGAACCATCTTCTGGGGATCAAGCAGCGAGTGCACTTCAGCAGCAGCTCCTACTGATGGTGGCACGAAGGAACCTTTCAGAAAGCGCACGGGTACACTTTAATATCTGGGTTTCTAGCATCTTGATGAACTGCTCTATAAACAAATGCTGCAGGCTCATTACTGAGACAATTTTGTTGATTTTTCTAATACTACTTTTCCTGGTATTGTTCATGTGGGGGAAGATGTGTTTTATGCTGATGGATGCAACTCTGCTGTTTTCTGCTGATACTGAGTAGTGTCCTAGGGTAGCACTTAGAGATTCCATCACTGAAAAAGTTGATCTGTTTTCAGTCTCATGTCATTTGGAAGAGGGCACATCTGTTAGGATTTTAGACACACCCCTAGATTGTAATAGTATGAAGTGTTTATTCCAGATTCATTGCTATCTTAACCTCATGTCTGGTTTTACTTTTCTGTATTGAGCAACCAGACTTCTGAGTGTCTGTTGTGGAATGTCGTAGCCACCTCCTCCATGCAGCTGGTAAAAGAAAAAGCCCCTTGGGCTTCAGTTTGCATGGTATTATGTGGACATGAACTTTATGGTGTTTGGGATCTGTGATCAGTGGCTTAGGGCTGTAATCTGTTTTTATAAATCATTTCATAATAACTTTACCCTTCTCTCTTCCATGGCAAGTTCCAGTTTGATATTTATGAATAACATTAAAATGACAGTTAATTACCTTTCATCTTAGATTTTGCACAAGAATATAAAGCTAGAAGCAACTTGTATCAAGGAACTATTTTATATTAGGAATCAGAGAATTGTCCTGAATTTTGTTTTTCAGATTTGGACAGTGTCCATCTAAAGGCTCCAATGTTTTCAGGATATTTATAATCTTGTAAACTGCCTGTAAATTAGGGAACAATTGTCATGCTTTACTTTTTCTTTCTCTTTTGGGAAAACTGCTCCATTAAGATGTAAAATGTATTGCTCAAGGTCATATAGAAAGTTTGCAGCAAGGCAAGGCAAGGCAGTAATTTCAGAACTTCCTAGTTTCTGATTTTTTTTTTAATTGAACATGAATTTCTGAGCCTACGTAGGTCAGGAAAAGTGTTGCCATTGATTTCAATGAAGGTAGAGTTTCAGGCTGTCTCTAACATGATATAAATTTATAAAGTGAATTTATATAAGCCCTTTTTTGGTAGGAGACACAGTTAGACTTTAGTGAGTTGCTCACGGGGAATCAGAGTTTCCCAAATGCCTCTCAAAAATGTCACTCCAGCCCAAGTACTGCAAGCCTCACATAGTGGACTTCATCCAAAGGTTACAGTTCCTCAGGAGCTGAAATGTTCTCTTATGCACTCTGCTAAATATGCACTAGGCTGTTCGAAAGACTAAAAAGTCAGATACAGAGGATTTTTATGGAGTCTTTGCCACCATTTTGAATTTTTATGTAATTATGGTGAGCAATCTACATTAGATGAGCGAAGTTAATGATTGCAGTTGACTGAGTTTCACTTCACTCGCTGTTGGGTAATAGAACCCAAGAGAAACCAAAGTATACCAGTATTTGCAACTGTAATATATTAAAACATGTTTTTTTCTTTTAAAATGCCCCAGCCTAACATTTAAGTTACTTTTTAGAGTAGTAATAAAGATATTAAAATTTAGATTACATAAACTTCTTTTAGATTTTAAAATCAGTATAGTGAAAGGTTGCAATTGGTCTCAGCTTTTAAATTACTTGGAATTGTTAATAAATGAAAGAATGCTGAATAGCCTGGCATCCCCTTGCATGTCTCAATGGTCAGAAACATGAGTTATTGTCCTGCACTGATAGCAGTTGATCTCCCCTGCGTGGCTGTACACTTTTAGTCAATTGGAGGCATGAGATGAAATGCCTGAACTTGAGTTTCTTTCTCCAAAGCTTACGCTAGCCTGTTTCGCCTCATGTTTGAGGCGAAATGACTGAGGATATTGGTGGGTTGTTTCCTAGCTAATGTGCAACAGTGCATTAGGTCATGTGTAAACTATGTGTAAGATTAGAAATTTATAAGATTAGAAAATATTCTGAAAATCTGAGAAAAACATTTCACAATTCCTTTGTGCAAGTTGTTTAAAAAACTGTGTTTTGCTAACAGTTACAGTTCAAGTTGGTGATCAGTTACTTCACATGGAAATCCCCTTCCCTGACCAGGAAAGTTAATCTAAATAAATAATTCTAATATTGACATTGCCTAGAGTCCCATATTAGGTATATTTATCGATTAATTATGTTGAACAGGGTAGAAAGAGGGGAGGAGAAAGTTGCCTGGAAGGAGGTTGAAAACCATTAGACTTCACAGTGATTTGAAATTTCAAATTCTTCTTCTTGAAGGAAGAATAAGTGATTCTCCCCCTCGCTAAAATCAGTTAATGGTGTACCTTGGAAAGAAGTCACTGCTTTGCAGAGGGTTTCTTTGTTCTGTTGTCTAACTGCAGGCTTGGCTGATGATCTGTAGATAAGCCTCTCTCCCCCCAAGTGGTGGTGAAGGAGTGCAGGTGTAGAGTTGTGAGAGATCTGAAATACTGTAGTTCAAACAGACAAGAAAAGGCCTTAGAATCTGACAGAAGCAGTATTCAAAAGGATGGATTTATGATTGTGATGTTGAGATTAGAGGCTCTTAAAGTAGCGATGTTTATGCTGTTTGTGCTTGTTTGCAATTTTTTTCTCCTCTGGCTGTTCTTGAGAAGGCACACCTGATGTGGTATTCAGAGCATTTCAGGAAAGGTAAACAAAGCTGTTTCTGGAAAGACAGTTGATAAGTCACACCTCTAGGTCTTAAAGCCTACTTGATTTCTTTATTTAATTATTATTTTTTTAATTTAAAACCAAGGATTTTTCCTGTCATATGTGTTTTTTTGTTGTGCTGTAATTAGCCTGGTATGCGAAAAATCTTTAAAAAAGAAAATTCTGACAAGCACTGGATGGGAACTAAAAAATATTTATTTTTAAAAGAATATTTAATATTCATTTTTAGAGCATATTGTCACTGTTGAGATCCATAAATGATATAACTTCTGCCCATTTGCAGTGGTTATGCCGATGTGGTATTTTTGTTTCTAATTTAAAATTAAGAAAATAAATGTGCAAGAAAAAAAATCTGATTCTTCATGTAAATTTGGCCTTTTAAACACCTGTTTTGCTGGCAGCTGTGTGTCAGTGTGAGAGAGTTTTGTGTATTTCTGGTTTGTTTTTATAGCAACCGAGCCAGGACCCTGAGGACTCTTTATGTTCTTCAGCACAACGGAAACTGAACAGGCAGTTTTACAGATTTGTTATATTCCCTGGCAAATGGATTAAAGTCTGGTACGATCGTCTTACCTTGTTGGCATTGCTGGACAGGTAAGCTTTTTGGTTTTTACCGCTACTCTATGCAGTGTTAAAATGGGTGGCTCCACATGTTCATAAAGCAGTGCAGACCATTAGAGAAGGAAAAAGTGAGCATAGTTTTAGAGTCTCATATTCAGGTTGAGTAGATAGGTGTGTTTTTGCTTTAAGCTGAAGAAAATGTTTCTCTTTAGTGTTGGTTTCGTGGTTCTTGCTACTCTTTATCTTTAAGCAGAGACCATGATTCGTGCGAGCACCAGGCAATGCAGTCTGTAATTTGACTCACAGCTGTTAGAGCCAATGGCTCTGAGCTTTCTGATGAGAAAATCAGAAGTGGAAGGGTCCCAGGGTATTGTAAACCAAGTACTCCAATATTTAAGAAAAAGAAAATAATTTATAGAGCAGTATCCAGGAGGAGATCTTTTAGCTACTGCCTCTGTTCCAGTTCAACTTTGTGTTTAGAGAAAATTTGCTGTCTTGGCATCACTCTTCAGACAGTGCCATTTGCTATTAGGTCTCGTGTCTAATCTGCCAGACTACTAGGACCTTCAGATGTTTTAGCCTACATACCTAATGGCTGCTGGCTTTCCTGTCTCTGCTTTTGAGGGGAGAGTGTGCTATGGCATATATGTTAATATGGGCTCCACAGCAGAAATTTCAGATGATAGTTTTACCTGCTACAGAAATCAAGCTACATGTCAGGGAGCTTAATGTCCAGAGCAGATACTTCATTATCTCTGTGTCTTATCTCTGTGTTTCAATTGCATGGAAAACATCTGCTGATAAGCTCTTTTGTTATAGCCTGAATATTAGCATAGTTTTTTATCTTTGCTGCCATGTTCTAGTAAAACAAATAAAACATCAGAACAAATTTGGTCTTTCATCCGATTCTCTGTTGTCAGACATATGTTTTTCATTAATGGAATGTGTTATTTCCTCATCTAAAAATGTTTTGAGTGGTTTTATTTCTGGTTGTTTGTACGGGTTTGTTGTCTTGCTTTGCTTTTGATGATTTTGTTTGTTTGCATTTTTATAAATATACTTTCCTACCTTCAAATTAGCTCCATTGTGGAATTCTAATCGGGAAGGGAGATTGGACTTCAGGGCATATGTCTTTTTTTCTATACATTTTAGCATATAATTTTGGATTAGGTCTTTGGTATGGGGATGAAACACTGTTGAACACAGAAATGTAGTTATAGGAGCAAAAGCTCACATCCTGTAAATTCTGATAGCTGCAGCACTGATGGTTCATGCATTCTAGCTATGGGCCCACCTTGCTCTAAAGAGTGTATAAATGTACTTCTCTAACACTTTTATTCACATAGGACAGAAGATATAAAGGAGAATGTATTTGCTGTTCTTCTAGTAGTTCTTGTTTCATTTCTTGGATTCTTGACTCTGAATCAAGGCTTCTGTAAAGACATTTGGGTTCTCTTGTTCTGTCTTGTGATGGCCAGCTGCCAGTATTCTCTTCTAAAGGTAGGACACAAGTTCATAGCTAATTGCCAAATTTTCTTCTAACTTCGATGAAGGCAAAATCCTATAAACAAGCTTTTATTTTTTTCTGTTGTTTTTAGAGTGTTCAGCCTGATCCCGCTTCGCCAATACATGTAAGTCTCATTTCTCTGTTATCACTTGTGTACTGTGAAACAGTTGGCTGTTCAGTGAAATGCAGGTATTAATAGTTTGCTGTTCTTTGTGATTTATGAAAATGAAAAAGATGTTGTCCATGATTTTGAGACTCTGTACTAGGTTTAATTATTTCTAAGGTGTTTGAATTTATCACTCATGTTACAAAAGTGCTTTTTCTTTAAGCAAAAATATACAGTGAAAATCATCTGGATTAGTCTACTGATGTTCAGTCCTGTGGCATCACACAGGTGTTTGCTTTGCTTTGCTATAGAAACAGTGACTGAAAAGAGCAGAAGTTCCAGATTAACAGCTCAATCTCAGTCGTTGGTCAGTTGGATCTTTTTTATTTTTCTTCATTTTGTTGGTTGTTTTTTTGACACTGGAGATTGATTGATTTTTTTTTTTAATTTCTTAAATCTGGCATTGCAAATGTATTTGTCAATAGTATTAGGAGCTTATCAAATGGCACAAGTGTTTTTTCTTTTTTATAATATTATCTCAAGTTTTGTGCTTACATTCCAAAGAAACGGCCAAGTCTTTGGGTGAATGCAGGCTGAAGGGATCCTTTCCGGTTGCTGTTCATCTGTTGAGTATATCTAAGAAACTGAACTCTGACAGTGCCAGCCACTTTGCAAAGAGCTAGTTCCTTACTCAAGTCTGTCCTCATTATAGGATTGGTTTAAGGGCATCATCCTGCAACAACCCACTCAACACTCCACCTGTCACAATGTCTCAACATTTTTGGTTTGCAAATCTTAGAAGACATTTTACTGGTTGTAAGGTCCCTTTTTTGCTTTTATACTGGATGCTTCATTGCTTACATATCTTGCTTAGCTGTTTGAATGCTTTTGAGGACACCCTGAAAATGTTGAAAACTTCAAGTCTGCTGGATCGTTTCCCTTTGGCAGGGTGCAATTATTTTTGTCAGTTTAGAGGCTAGAAATACAGGCTGAATTTGAAACTGAGGTTATTTGCAAATATATGCTACACTCTTCACTTCAAGATGGATTTCAGAAGGTTCTCAGTTTCTTTTCCCTGCCAGTTATTATGGAGTGAACTTATGGTGGTTTTGGTTACAATACATTCACAGGAAATACCTGTCTGCATAAAAAATAGGAAAAGCTAATAAGCAGCAACTTGCACATCGTAGAGTAATATTTTCAATATATTACAGAAATATTCCAATCTCAGTACAAAGTTGGGGGTTTTGTTGACTAAAATAATTGTCAATTCAGCTGATGTGTCTAGGCCTAATAGTATGAACTGTAATCACATAGTTTGCAAGTAATCAGACATTAGCAATGTGTACCTTTGAAGTGGGTGGCAAACAGTTTAATCAAAACTTCATTATAAACCTATCAAGCCCATATTTTTTAATAGTATTAAACACAAAGTGGTGTTTATACAGAACAGTTTTTGTGCAGAATCCAGGTTTGAATTTCAGGCTCCCACAGTACCGTTACAAGTGTTATTCACTATATTGTGTTCTGTAAGTCATGCGGCAGTGTAGTGAAATAACAATAGGTATATTATCATCCTCTGTATGCTTTCTTAAAACTTTGGGATACTTTCTTGCAAGCTTTTTGGTGCACCATACAAACTCCAATGGAAATAAAATTTATAGATTTTCTCCACTAAGAGTTTTAAATGTAGGAGGGGTTATGCTAAAATGAAGATTAGCTATTTCTACATCGTATCTTTTTGACACAATGAATATCTACGAAAGCTTGCTGGAGCTACTAAGCACCTCAAAAATAGGACAAAAAGAAGGCAAGAAAAGATACTCTATGTACCATTTCATAATTCATGTGACTGCATTAAAATTAAAGAGTATAACGTCTCTTGGTGTTAATGTGAGGATGCAGAACAGCAGAGGGATTAAAGAATGAGCTGTGTCATGCTCATGAATGAAAATGCAGATGAGATTTTTTCGTGTGAAACAAACCATCATGAGCCTCAGATCTGCACACTGAATTAAGTTCTATTTGTGGATCCAGGAGTAGCCACTATTGCCTTATGTTAACCATGCTTGCTGAGAAGGTTCCAAACTTCTCTATCTCTCACATGCAGAGCTTGTTACTGTTTGATGTGAGTCTGTCATCTCTAGCCTTTTTTACCATTTTAAAAGATTCTGCTTTAAAATAGCATCTAATGAATTCAGAAAACACGGTGCCTAGAAATGCATAAGCTTTTGTTCTGAACTCCTTCTGAGTGCCAATGTATTCACTTGCTGCTTTTGAGGAAGAGCTGGCATTTATTGCTGCTGCAGCTTTAGAACCCTTGACTGCTACAAGATGAGAGTCTAATTTTCCGGTCAGCTCGTACTTTAGCATTTCCAGTTCTGGTCCATTGGGAGCTGGTGGCCTTTAATTGCCGTATACACATGCGTATGTAGTTCTGCGATGGTGGAATTTGGGAGCAGCCTCCTCACTGGAGTGGTGGGGAGAAGAAAATCACTTCCATTTCAAGTGTGTTATACTTTGCTGTTAATGACATGATAAAAGACAGGTGCCAGTGACTGCAGCATGTTAAATTCAGAGATCCAAGAGATCCTTGTCATGTGCATTTAAAGATTTTAGACAAACTTTAGGCAAGATTTTACATTTAGTAAATTTTACATTTATTAAACGATCAGGAGAGTTGCCTGTAAGTCCCTGATCTGTACAGCTCAGGATCTAGCCACAGCTTGCAAAGGCATTTTTGCTTGAAAGATTGTGGTTGTGCTCTTACCAGGATTTAGAGAATCTCTTTCGAAATGTCGTTTTCTTAGTTCAACTACCTGCCAAAGCAGATAGCTAACTCAGTTATGTAGCTACCGTAGGCAGTTTCATCAATCCCATAAGGCATTTTAAAGGTATTTTTAATTTGTCCCTGTAAGCTTTTCTGTGGAACTAAGCACATGCGCATTTCTTTATATAAAAAGCCTTCTGTCTTTTTCCTCTTTCATGTACGCACCCACAAACAAAAAAAAATATCATTAGCTCTTTGTAAAATTTTCCCATTAAAATGCTTTGCGGTGAAAACTGCTGTTTTACTAAATAGCAGTGTTTGAAGTTATTCTTTGTTGAAAGTATTAGTATTTTTATCAAAATACGAGATGCACCAGTGCTGTGTTGGTAGGATGTGAATACGCTTCTGAAATATATTAATGAGAAATATGCACTTGAAAAAAAGCCAGTAGCATTTTTTATCAGACCTAGGGAAAGGAAGATTTTTCACTGAATTTTTTATCAGCAAAGGAAAAAATGATGATTCAACAAATGAGATGTAAAATATAAAAGGAATTCTACTTCATTATTTAAATTCTTTTGGAGGAGAATGCAGAGTGGATTAATTTCACCAGGATGGAATCAGTCTTGCATGTCAGTTTGGTGAGCTTGTCTAGTAAAACAAAAGTACTGAATATCTAAAATATCTTGTTGAAACAAGTGGTACTGCCACACGCCCATTTTGGTGAAGGGCTGCCTAGCTTAGCCTGTCAGTAGCAGGCACAAGAAGGCTTTGCTCCTGTTTTTCTGTTTGCTTGTTTGTTTCTAAAACCTTGAAAGATGGAATGTAATGTCTGTCCCATGGCTGTGGCCTTCAGGAAGTGATGGACCTTTGCAGTGATCCTCTCTGTCCCAGAAGGTGTCTGCTCAAACCGATCCTGTCTCAAATAATCCCCCTCACACAAAGAGCGTAAATGATGGTGCCGGCAGATGTATTTGTTTTGCTGTAGGAAGCTCATTCAGCTTGCGAGCTTCCCAAGCAGTGCAACAGCTGTACAGCCACTATCCTTCTGAGTGCATTGCTGCTGCATTGCTTTGCTCACATTGATCTGATCATAGGGAAGATTTCCTTTTCAGGATTCTGTCTCATCCCCACCCCCCACCTGAAAAATAGGGGAGGTAGTACATTTTGTAATGTACAGGTACTTACATTTTGCAGCCTTCAGGAAACCTTTGGGAGCTGCTTCCTCAATTCTAACTAGTGTTATAGTGAGCATTGTAAGAGTGATTGAATTAGTCTGTTCTTTTCTAACTAAGGTGGAAGGGACCTACAATGATCATCTAGTCCAGCTGCCTGAACACTTTGTGGCTGACCAAAAGTTAAAGGTTGTTGTTAAGGGCATTGTCCAAATGCCTCTTTTCAACACTGACAGGCTTAGGGCATCGATGGCCTCTCTAGGGAAGCCTGTTCCTTTGCTTGACCATAAAAAAAATGCCCCTGATGGATGCAGTTTAGAGCCATTCCCACATATCTCTTTATTGGATACCAGGGGATGAAGATCAGCATTAGTCTCTCTATTTCCCTTCCTCAGGAAGCTGTAGAGAGCAATGAGGTTGCCCCTCAACCCTGTCCTCTCCAAGCTAGACGAGTCTTAAGTCCTTAACTGCTCCTTATAGGGCATTCCTTCCGACACTTTCACCAGCTTTGTTCACCTACTCTGGTTACCTTCAGGAACCTTCACATCCTTCTTGAATTGTGAGGCCCAGAACTCCACACAGCACTCATGGTGGGGCCGCAACAAGGCTGAGTGTGGCGGAATAATCACCTCTTTTGACCAGTGAGTTGTGCTGTGTTTGAACTCCAGAGATGGTTTACCATATTGACTGCCCAGGATCACAGCTGACTTACATTGTACCTGCTGCTGACCAGCACTTTCTGCAGGGTTGCTCACCAGCCACTCCTCTCACAATTAATGCTTGTGTTCAGCATTACTCCATCCTAGGTGCAGAATCCAGCATTCTATCTCATTAATGCCCGATGCTCCAGTCTCTAATTCCCTCTGCAAAGCATCCTGATCCTCAACAGAGACAACAGCACCTGCTGGTTTGATGTCTTCAAACTTGCTAATGGTACATTCATCTCCTGCATCCAGATTGTTGATAAGTGTGTTGAACAGAACTGGCCCTAGAACTGAGGAACTTGGCTAGTAATGGGTCACCAGCCAGGTGTAGCCCCTTTCACTACAGCCCTTTGAGCTCTGCCTGCAGTTCAGCCAGTTCTGCACTCCTGCACCATAAATTACTTTAGAAGTAAGGGTTAAATACACACTGTAAACATAATTGAGTATGCCAGTGTTCATGGAAGTGCAAATTGTGTGGAGTTAAACCTCTGGATTTCTAATCACCAACTCTGTCTTACCCAACTGCCTTCATATAATTACTATGCAAAGATAAAACTGGTTTCTGTAATTCGAGAGGTAGGACAAGAATGTAACATCTCAATAAAATAGATTTTGATCTGGAGTCCACATCAGGATATAAAACATTAAGTAATTGTTTAGGTGCATGTTTATTGTTTCTTTTCTAAAGGCACAGCTCATATTTAAGATAAATGAACTGAAGTTTAAAAGCCAGAAAGTAATATTTTAAGTGATTTTTCTTTTTTAAAGTCAGACTTTTATCTTTCCAATTTTCTATGGATTATTCCCTGTATGTCCTATAAAAAAAAAGACATGAGTATAATTGAAACTGATTAAACAGCATGGATTTGAGTCTCTGACTTGATTCATATTCCATGGATGTGAGTTGTGATGTAAGCCCACCAGTTCCCTGTAATATGTCACCTTGTTAACTGATTGATCCCAAAAGAGAGTACAGATCAGTTAATAGAAACGCTAACATATAAGCTTGGCTGGCAGCCAAACAAATACAGCCACTGTTTCAAGTCAGTAAGTACACTCAAGAAAGACATGAACTTTTATTATACTCACATAAATTACATTTTACAAATAAGAACAGTTGCACAGCAACTTTATGCAAGGCAAATTTGGATTCATGTCACTTGCTCTTGGCTTTGACACCCACAAAATCTTTTGACTCATCAGGGTTTAAAATGTCTTAGTAAACCTTAAGCATGCTACTAGAAGAACTATTAAGATTTTTCTTAAGTATCTGTTAGTATCCCTGGCCTGCATCCCCACAGCAGTGTTTTGTAGGATTACTGAGAATCAATTGTATGAGAGAAGTATAAGAAAGACATCAGATGAGAATCCTTCCACATTCTAATTCCTTTGGATCATCATTTCAAAGTGCTTCATGAGAAGCAGACTGTAAACTGCTGATGAGTGTCACCCTGTCCTGAAGGGACACTGATCTGCTGCCAAGTGGTTCAAAGCAATAAAATAATTAAATTGTATTGGTTCGAAAAAAAAATCTCCATGCCTCACACTTCAAGGAGGTGCTCTACTATTCTTTTTTGCTTCATGAGATTTGATTAAGAATTAATTTTGTGTTTTATAAAGTAAAAAAAAGTCAAAATACCTGAAGGAGACGTTCATGAAAATAAAAGTAATACAGAGAAAAATTCTTTTTATATAGTATAGAAAGTTTCAGGTAGATTGAGGGTTTCTTCTCTGCCGAAAACAATGGCTCCTGCAATTAATGTGTTTTGAAAGGTGCAGAAGGGTAGATTTTCAAACACATAAGTGGTTGCTGGAGTCAGTCTTAACTGCTCATTGTGCATTTTGAAAGTCTCCTTTAGAGAAGAAAATACATCCTGCAGCATTTTTATTATTAATTATTATGTATAAGTCATTAAAATATTTTGTCTGATCCCTGACTCTCTCTAGTTTAATGCAGTGCACGCAGTAGAAGAATGAATACAAAATTCAAACTTTTTGTTTTTTCTTCCAGGGACACAATAAAATCATAATCTACAGCAGACCTGTATATTTTTGTATATTGTGTGGCCTTATTTTGCTGCTAGATGCTGGATCTAAAGACACGAATCCTCCAGTTTATACAATGTATGGCTTGAAGCTCTTTTCTCCTAGATCTCTCCAGTCAGCCAGAGACCATGTAATAGGTGAGTCAATATTTTTCCTAGGACTGTAAAAGTGAATGAAGCGTTAGCCGGGGAAGTCTGTGTTCTCCCGTGTTGGCAATCAAATGCACATTATGGAGGCACGGCTCTAAGTCAAATTTATAGAAATGTTTGGAATGACTTAAGACAGGGGTTGGGGGCAGTTGGCAATCCTCCCACATGTAAAAAGAATTCTTAATGAAATGAGGATCATAGAAGTGTCTCCATGGAAAACTAACAGTCACTGATTTTATTAGCAAAAGACATCATCTGTGAAATGCAGTTAATCTTTGTAAGGGCTTGTCTGTGTGGAGCAGTTAGTGCAGCATAAGTTGAGTTTTAAATTTAAGCTAATACATGCAAAGTCCTCAGGTGGACCTTCTGCTCACGAAGAATGCACGTTTTCTTCTTCAGTTTAATCATACTGTCCATGCAACCAGATAGTGTGGAGCAGCCACTCTGCAGTAGCTCTTTCAACATGTTTCCTTCTGGAATCATGTTATGAGGTCCCTGAGGATATTCAGAGATTGCCCCAAAACAGGTCTGACAATCCCTTACTGCTAATTTGGAGTGGCCACAGCTGACATTACCCAATTCTATCAGGACACTCACTTTGTCCTGTTGCACACCACACAGTGTATTAACTGTGATGTTACACCTGTTGTGCCACAGATACAAGTGCTGAACAAGGAGACTCATTCAATAGTGCAATCCTGTTAAGATATGAGGTAGGAAATGTAAAGTTTTCTGTAAAAGTGAAAATTTCCCAAAAAGCTGTGTTGTATTATATGAAAGACAGCCTGTTGTTTTGTGAATTTAGAACCAGGAAAACCTACTGCAGTAGAAGAAAAAACTTTCTGTAGTGGAAGTCTATGACCTTTGAGGTCTTTGTTCACCTGTAACTGTTGTGCTTGCTTTCTGCTGTACTTAAGTCAGACCCTGAAAGGCATACCATTTTTAGGAAGGCCTTCTTGTCCTTTATGTGAGTACATTGACTCTCAATTCTTCTCACCAGAAACAGGGGAATATGAGGACCTCCATCTTACTTGTTTTAATTAGCTTCTTTCATTACTTTCCTTTGGTCTCATTAAAGTTTCTCCTTAAATCTTATTTTCTCTGTCTGTCAAAGGTGAGCAGTAAAAATGCTGATAAATAATTTAACAAGAATCTCAGATGTCACTTGGGATAGAGACAAATGAAAAACTATAGCTACCAATACAAGAAAATGAAGTATGGTTATAAATGTGTTAATTTTGGCTGGTCTCAAAAGAGATGGCAGAGCATGTTCTTGAAGCAGCCTGAGGGGGCTAGGAGAGAGAGGAAATACAGGCTCATTTCCCCAGCTGGCATCTATTTAACAAGAGAGGGAGAAGAAATCATTTCACTTTGCTTGTCCCCTGTTCTTATTTTGCCAAGGTATGTTCGTTCAAGTGATGTTTGGTGCTGTGCTTTGGCCATTCCTTACTTTGTCTTTACGAAAGCCCTAACTTCTGGCTGCCATGAATCCTTTCAAATGTTCACAATGCAGCTACCTGTGTAAGCCATGGCAGTCTAGCATCCTCCAGCATCCTGCTACACTTTGTATAGATTCTCTTAGTAGTGAAGGTATAGAAGTATTTGATTTGGACAATAAAATCAGGAGGGAAGTTGGTCCCACTGAATACCAATGAAGTATTACCATTGTTTTGTCTTTTTGCCTATTTGCTAGGCACTTAAAATTTCTTGTTATTGGTTTGTCATCATACAGTGACATTTTAGTTTATGTTTTAATCATAATTTATTGTGGTATTCAGAGTTTGTATGTTTGGAAATCAAGGGATTTTTGACTGTACATTACAAATACCAAGGAAAGAAAAGTTTTTTATTTCAAATGTTTGCAACAATAAGGAGCAAAAATGGTGGCAATCATAGAAAAGACTTAACCAAGGAACTAATGTGGTGCTGTATAGCATACTCTGATGAAAATCTTGAAATGAGATTATAAAAGAAAATAATTTAAAATTTGTTAGATGTGTAACCTAATTACTTACAAAATGTAGTTTTTAACAGGTCAATTTCTTTGAAAGCAGCCTGCTTAAGATCTGACTCTGTTTTATTTTAAATTACTGGTGATTTTGTTATTGATTTATACTTACATTATAGGTAGAATTAAAGTCATGATTCTCCAACTGATTTTCATCTAGAATTCCTTATTTCAGCTGACCTTGTTTCTAGATGAACATACGAAATCTAAATTAAGGCACAGACGGAGCCAGCCTCAATCACTAGGTACTACAGATGTACTTGGTGGCAAAAGTAGTTGTGCATTTAACATATGATAATTCTTGTGATAAAACCATTTAAACATTCAACAGGTCAGTGAAATGTTTGGCAGACATCTCAGAAGACTAAATATCAAGTGGTGTCAAAATTTTGTGATAGCAAACCTTCTGCCTGCTACTTGTAACAACGACTGAGCTTCTGTCAGGGGAAGAAAGTTTATTGTGTTATCCTCTGCTGTATTCATGAGTGGAAGAACAAAAAGGCTGCTTCTCACTGAAATAATGTGGGGTTTGTTTTCCTTGTGAAAGAAAAATATTGTTACACGGCAAATAGTCTAATACTCAAATATGTATTTTTTTAATTAATAATTTTTCTAAACTTCTGAAAAGTTTACAGTGATGTTGCCATTTGACCTTTCTCAGAAGACTCAAATTTTCCAAAGTCAAAATCTCTTTCCCTCTCTGAGATAGGTGCTTGTTTAGAGGAAACCTTCAAACTGCAGTGTTAAATGCCAGCAGATCGCATAAGCTTTTCTTAGTGATCCAGGTCTTAAAGCTGTTGTGTTCTCTATGGAAGTGTGTGAAACAAATTATCTCTGGAATTCATAATGCAATTCCAAAGGATTACTCAGTTACTTTTATTGTCTGCTTCCCACAAGGGAAACAGTTGTTCCTAAATTCGGTCTTTTTGTAGGTGACAAGCTGTTTATTTTTCTCTCTGCACTGCTTTGTTCAGGAAGAGATAAACAAAGCTGCCTTTGCTAAAGAAGTTGGATTGTTCAAGGTCTTAATATAGAGAGGGTGAGGTGAGGACAATTTTGTAGTCAGCTAACTTTTCCCTCCGTGTTTACATTTGTCTTTCTATATTTTGATGTGCTGTCAAGTGTCTAATCTCATCCTTCTTTCCACTGCTCTTATTCCACTTTTTCTTAGGTTGCTACAGCAAAGGCAGTCATTAAGACTGTAAATCAGTAGTCTAAGATGAGTTCTGGCAGTTCTGCAACTCTGTTGTCCAAGGAACAAGATCTCGTGAGAGTTTTGGCAGTGAGTTTTTGGGATAATTGATCCAATGGCAAGTCTTTGTGGCCTGCTAGGCCATTTTCTGTCATGCCATTGTCATTCTTCAAGAGTGGTCCTTGCTTGGCTTGGTATAGCTTAGGGGAATATCTAAAATGCACAGAGAGAGGAAATTAACATTGGCATTTTTGTATAAAAGATTGAGATGACGGTATATCTCGTTTTTTTATGTATGTATACTTTCTACAAGCAGCAAGAAGCAGTGCTCAAGGGTGCATTGTGAATGTGAGTGTACTTAAGTGAGTGCTGTCTGTGTTTAACACTTCAGTGTGTTATTTTTTCTCCCATGGTTGACTTCCTCTGCAAGATTTACAATATTAGATAGCAGGAGTATATAAAAAGATGAAGATAAAAGCTGTCAGATCAAACTTGTGCTAAAGGGAAACAATACACCAAGGTTCATTAGTAAGACGAGCTGGGAAATCTGAAATTAGCGTTCAGCAAAGAAAACAAATCCTATTGTTACCTTCTTAGAAATCTGACTGGGGGGAAGGAGAGTAAGTTGTGCTAGTGATTTGTTTAATTTTGCTTTTTATGAAAATGAATAGGAGGAAACTGCAGTCTTCCTAGCATATAAAGTAACAAATACATACTTGTTTACAAGGAAAAGTCACTGACACACATCTCTCTCTGTCATTATGCAGAACATTCTGGTACTAGTACAATGGAGTCATAAGGGTATGACCAAACATGTGCATGTATCCTTGAAAGTTTACAGTATTGGAGACTTGGGTCAAATGCGTGTTCAGATGCTTTGCTTGACAGCCTTGCTTAGCATTTTCTATGATGGAGCTAAGAGTAAATGGATGGGAAGGAGGACTGGCTGGAAATAAACAGGACAAAAGACTTCATGATTGCCTGAATTATGATTCCTGCTTTGTCTTTGACTGTAGGGCAACCATTTAAATTAGCATTTCTGTTTAGAAAGAGAGTATGTAAAGGTGGCAGACTGGGTTTTATCCCTGAGTTCCTTTCCTGTTTTTAATGTTCTCTCCCTACTGCCAAGTTAAACTCTATCCTGGTGGAAGCCCGGGGAATATTCTGGGGAAGTTTCGCTACAGGTTTGTCCTATTTTTGTGGGCTTCTGTAAGTGTCTTCTGTGGATTGCTGGTAGAGGCAGGATATTGTGATAGCCAAGATATTTAGAATCTTAGCCATTAAAGTATTTTTTGTTTGTTTATATTAAATTGTTACAGCTGTGCTCGAACAATTTAAGATTCAAGCAGGAAGTTCCAAAGTCTGCAAATTAAAATTTCTGTATTTTAAAAAGAAAAAATACACTTTTTTATTTGAGAAGCAGCAAGGAGCTGCATAATACAATGTTTTCTGCCACTGCTTTTATACAAAATAAATCTTAAAGTTAACCTCTGAGCTTTGTTTTCTTGTGTGTAAATAGCATTATTTTGAATACGTGAGATGGAAAATATAATTATTGCTGCTAAAGTTAAGATATGCTCACTTGAAAAATTTTCAGAATTTATTGCAATGATTTCTTATTCTGGTATGATGCATGTTTCTCTGTTTTCTGTACATTGCGATCTATGACAGCATTCTAAAATAGTGGTTTTTTTCTTTTAGTGTTTTTATATTGCTTTCCTGCAATTTCTCTCCTTGGACTTTTCCCTCAAATCAACACCTTCTGCATATATCTTTTGGAACAAATAGATATGTTGCTTTTTGGCGGTTCTGGTAAGTAGCGATCTGATGCTTCAGTGATCCCTTTCTGGGCTTAGAACCTTAGATTGGAATATATTATTGTATTTCTCAAAGCACAGTGCATGTTAAAGCTCAAACGGCTAATAGTATTCATCTAATAGCAGAGTGACTACTAAGAAGACACCCTTGACTAGATTTCTTCTTTCTTTTGAAAAGTTGTATACAAGTTGTACTAAAGGCTGCAGAATATGGTTATCAAAGAGCTCTTTCCTGGCATGTCTGATGTGAATCTTTATGAAAAAAACCCCAAACCTTTAAGTTTTTTTTCTGTTATAATTCCATTCAGAAAATTAAAAAAAGTTTGCATTCTTCCATAGTGGCATATTAACAAGATATTTGATATTTTTTGGGGGTTATTTCAGTCAGAAAATAAAGAAGGCCTTTGAGAGATGAAGCATTGGGATTTTTTGTTGGTAGTGGGGTTTTTTTGTTTTCTTTATAGCTCAAATAACAGAGAAGACTGAGATCCATCTACACTGTCATCGTATTTTGGGTTAGAAACAAATTCCCTCCTTCTCACCACGTATTTTACATCCTGGAATATGCAAACTGAATTCCATTTGGATGCAACTTAACAGACAGGTGCACTGTAAGGGTGCACCTATTGCACTCTGAATGATAATGAGCGTAGAGTCTGTGGGACTAGATTGGAGACAGTCTGCAGTAAGGCATCTCAAACATGTATATGACATGCTCAGCATCTCTCATTCCACAAACCTATGCTTACTGCATCATTCTGCTTGCTAATGTAGACATAGCCTTTGGCAAGTAATTGAAACATGGTAGGGGTGTTCTTTGCTTTTTATCTTATAAATTCTATAGTGGACCTGCAGAAAATAATGTGTTGGATGGAAATCATGGCAGTGATTTCAGTGTATGTTGAACCCTAATTAGAGAGTGGATTTGCAGCCCCTGTGTCTCTGTTGTTGAGACTGCTGAACTCCTAATTCAGTCTGACAGCTTTATCTACCTGGCTCCTGGAGGCTCTTGAAGGAGGTTATATATAGCAAGAGATCTGGTCTTTCTAACCTTGTTCATGTTTCTTGATATGGTGCAAAACATGGTTGACTGAACAAGTTAGGATGCCTTTAGGTGATACCAGAGCCCTTGTCTCAGGAGCAAGGAGAATGAGGAAAACTTCCCGTGGATTTTGACTGGAAAACTGCCAATTCTGTAGATCACTGCGTTCCTCCTGCAACATGAAGAGGCATACTGGTATTTTGGCAATAAAATGTTCAGTATGAAAAGGAATAGTGTGGGACCTCAGGTAAATGATAAAATCATGAAGTACAATGGCATCAGCCTTTCAGTCTTAGCTGTAAACAGTTTTATGATCTTATTTGGGGCATTGAAGGTGTTAATAACTAGTTTTCTGATGTCTGGTTTTAGTCTTTATACCACTCGTAATGCAAGACCTGTTTAATTTTTTTATTTTGGATTGCATGTTCTCATTTAGGAAGAAACAAACTAACGTAATTTCTGTATTTCAGCTGCCGCTGGATTCGTGTCTGCACTATACAGCATTTCCCGAAGTTTTGTCGTTCTGATTGTCCTGTATGCTTTCTGCTTCAGTGCAGTTAAGGTAAGCCGGAACAGCAACAGTGTAAAGATTCAAAA
This sequence comes from Serilophus lunatus, assembly GCA_013399895.1. Classification (NCBI taxonomy): domain Eukaryota; kingdom Metazoa; phylum Chordata; class Aves; order Passeriformes; family Eurylaimidae; genus Serilophus; species Serilophus lunatus. The sequence continues at coordinate 853,926 of VXBA01004960.1, forward strand.
TCTCAAGTTGAAAATTCATGTAATCTAGGGATACCAGCATTGTTTGGTCCTATGCTGTCATGGTTTATTAAGAAAAGTCTTGCAAGCCCTGCTTCATGTTCTGCTTGTTAGCTACACTGAAATAGACTGAAACTGTAGTGGAAATTCTGAACTAAATGTGTCTAATAGCTATGACTCTTTGCTCTTACATGTATCAGTCTGAAAAGATCCACTGAATTTTTTGTACCAAGACAAATGGCAGCCTTGACTTAAAAAGCTGCATCTCCTGTTGACCTGCATATGAGCCAGACTGAATTTGATCAAAATTCGTAGTAAGGTTTTTGTTGTTGCTTCATTACAGTATGCCTAAGAGCTTAAATGTCCAGTTTAGTGGCCCATCTAACCCAGTAATATGTCTACATCCACAGGGAAATGCAATTTAGGAACTTAATGCAAGCCAGATGACTGAGTTTGCCACTCTTTTCCCTAATATCCCTCCAGAACCCACAATTGTTACTTTAAGGATGTTAAAGCATGTGATTTTTTTCATTTGTGTTTGTGGACTTATTGTCTATGAGTTTGCTGAGTCCTTTCCTGAATACGCTGGTCCTTTCTATCACCACGTTTTTGTGCCAACAAACTCCAGATGTTCACTGTGTTCAGTGAAAAGCAGTGCTGTCCTTTATTGGTTTTAAACTGATCTGCTAATTTCACCAAGTCCTCCCTATGCCTACTATTACAGGATTTATGGAAAACCTGTTCTACATTCACTGTATGTGTTGCCTCCTCAGTTCGGTAGGCATCAGCCCTCTTCTCTTTAAACCAGAGTCCCAGCCTTCCTAGTGTCTCCTAACAAGGCAGCTGCTCTCTCAGTTAGTCAGCCTACTCTGTGCCTTCTCTTAGCCTGTTCTGACCTTTAGATGGGGAGAGTGGGTATGGTGCTTCAGGATGCAGGTGTGCCGCAGCTCTATATGCTGGCATAGGACTGACTTGTTCTTGATTCCCTTACCAGTGATGCCCAACGTTGAAGGGGGCTTTTGGCTGTATTTTAAGCCACATTCAATCTAAAACATTTTTTAGACTTAATCTCTGTGTCCTTGGCATTTATTTATTTATATTTTAAAAATGACGGTGAAATTTTGACTGCCTTAAGTCTGCTGTGACATTCCCAGCGACCACAGCAAGACCAGCATTCTACAACAGCCAAGGGTTTACCATGTCAACACCTAGGCTGCTGATTTACACAGATGAGAGGGGGGATCAGGTGTTTCTTTAAGGGAATTCTTAAAGGAACATTATCATTTCTATAAAGGCTTTAAAAATTTTTCACTTAAATTTTTTAATAGGAGCCTTAAATAATAAAAAAAATAAAAAAAGACAATTCCTAATCCTTAATGGTCACTTGCAGGTCATAAGAGCTGGCTGTGAGTGTGTTCTTAACCACTCCTAATAGCAAGGTAAAATGTGTTAAACCACCATTTTATCTTACCCCTGGGTGACTTGAGTCCATACCCAATAAATTATGGCAACTCAGCTGCTGAGCGATGCTGTGTTAAGACACTTCAAATTAAATCTCTTTGAACACAAGGTGTACTCTCAGGGAATCTCCTGTGTCCTGGCTCAACCACTGTATCAGCCGTACTGCTTAGACCTGCCCCAGGCTGTGTGACTCTATAAAGTTTAACTGCTTATTGAGCAGTTTCCTAAAGCAGCTGGTATTTCTGCTACTGTTTTCTGGCTATATTAATGATTAAGAAATTGCCAGCTGGGATGGAGAATGAGGTTTTCTGTAAGGATGAAAAGGGTGAGGAAACTGGATAATGGGAGTGAGAAACAATGAGAAAAATTGGAAGAGTTATATGGAAGGGAGGAGTAGAGTGAAACTGCTGTTAAACAGGCAAATACCTGGGGAAAGGATCTTTTTTTCCCCTAAGGTTAGCAGAGGGCTATTCACTAATTGAGTGTCAGGAGGTTGCATGACGAATACTTCAAAAAGTTATTTCATGAAAAAACTTTTGAAAAGAAAAGCCACTTAAAGTAGTCTACATACTCTTTTCTTATCATAATACTTTAAATTACAGCATGCAGGTGGCTTTGTAGATAAGCAATCTGCTTGTGGATTAAGCTTCAAACTGCTTAGAAATATGCTTTTAATGCTACCCTGAAGTTGCAGAATGCTGTGAAAGATCTACAAGATATCTGTTGTAAATTACCAATATTAAGTTCAGACTTTATGTTCACACAGAAATTACAGTTAATTTGAATTTTAATGGTGCTGTTCTTGTGAAGGCACTTCTGAGGAGGTTAGTTTAAAGCATGTAAAGGTGATTCCTCTTACTTCAGCTCATAATCTCAGTCTACTTGGATGCTTGAAATTTCATACACTTTTTGTTCCAGAAGTTATGAAATAAGCACTTGTGTTAACCCTCCTCGTTCTTCAGTCAGGCCCAGAGATTAATTTTTTTTTTTTACTGATATCTGTAATGTTGCAAGAGAATGATTATTTGGTTGGTGGAGGAGGAGTTGGAATTGGCTTAATCTGACCCTTAATAGGGACCACTGTGAAAGGTGGTCTAATAGCCCTGTAAGTAACAAGTAGTGTTTTGATATATAGTGAGCGACATAAGTTTTGGATTTTTGATGCAGTAGAATTTGCAGGGTTTAACTCTAGACTGAGCAAATCCTGTAGTCTAATTCACTAAGGTGGTTGCACAACAATGGTTAGTACATGGTTTTCTTAAAGACAGAAACAGCATCTCTTCCTTACTTGCAAGATGGCATTGGAAACAAGTTAACTTGCTGCACCAGCTGCCTGGATGATTAGGATAAAAAAGCAAAAGTTGTGAGAATCCTAATCAGCTGAATGGCAACAGCTGGTACTGTTTTAAACCGAGCATAATAAAAGACAGCGTGAGTGTAGCAGTCTTGTAATGGCAGATTATGAGGTGAGGCAGCATGGGCCACTTTGGATGGAGCGGATCCTGAAAAAAGCCTCAAACACACAAGCAGGGAGTGGAGGGATTCAACAGGTACTTGGGTACTCTGACAGAGCATTATGACCAAGTGGATGGGCTGTTTGTCACAACCCTGGAGCAGAGGCTGAGAAGGAAATCCTCGATTTGACTTCTGTGTATGCAGTCTTATTCATCCATTGCTGATAGACAATTAATGAACCCGAGAGATGATTAATTGCCCCAAGAATTAGTGACCCTGATAGTTGATATTTATTTTTTATTTTTATTCTTTTCGCTTTTGGTCACTTGGGCAAAACCAACAAAGGAAAATTTGAAGTGTTTATAGAGGTAAAAAACCCATCATAATCAAAAGTTTTCTGAGCACAGAAACATAATAGACTCTATTTTGCACAGGATTTCTGGGTTGCACAGCTTATTTTTTGGCCGAAATGTAGCATTCTCAAATGTAAACTCGGTTTACTGGCAGAACATCTTATAGCTCAGCAGGTGTAACTACAAGAGTTCTATTTCCTGAAATAAATTGCAGAGGAGAATGGATCTCTAAATGGTTTTGTGCTTTTTATTGGTGAAAAACTGCTCACATCAAATACTCAGGCTGAAGACCATTCTAGTGGCATCAGGCTTGAGCCTAGTGGTTCTTGTGCTCTAAGTATTGCCTTGCATGGTAAAATAGTTTAGCCTCCTTTCTCTGTGTACTCTGATTATTCCAAAAGGAAAAATATTATCCCTGAAGAGGTTCATTAGAAGAATAAATAATTTACAGCATGATTTTCTTTGGGTTTTTATTTTAATTTAAAAAATGTTTATAATTTTTAAATGTTCTTGTTCATCTTTAGAACATAAGCTATATATATGTATACACAATAGTTTGATTTAGTTGCATTCAGGTTTTGAAGTTATTTTTGAATAGCAAATTCACAGCAATTAATTCTTTGCTCTAGTACTTCAATTTTGGAAAAAATAAGAAGTAGAAATTGTCTTGAAGTATGTCCACAGAACTGTGTACTGTGTTCCTGAAGGTAACATTCACAATGTGAATATAAGCTCTGAGAATTAATAGGCCTATGCTTAAATCCTGTGCCTTGTCCAGACTGATTTTACTGTTGAATTATATTGTACAAAACCAACTGAATGTCTTTTTAAAAAAGTATCTGTGGTATAGATGTATCATTAGTTTAACTTCATAATTCTCCCAGATTTTTGTTCAGATAAGTTGCCTGAGGAAAATTATTATACAGTATTCTCGGTTGAGTGTTCATCCTGTGACCTGCAGACGAAGTTTGGAGGGCCTGACAAGTTCATCTCTGAACTCCACTCTCTCTGAATGACCTTGCAGCACGTTTGACATCACATGCCCAGAAATATTTCTCTCTCGTGGCTAAAATGTACCTAAAAAAGGATGGAGAGATCTCTAGTCTTGTCTGAACGCTGAGTGTGCAGGTTGGATCAGATGGCAGGCTGCTGTCATATCCCATCGCAGGACTTGATCAGAAGCATATGACATATTTTTAGGTAGTGACTGCACGCTGCTCACCTGGCAGACCCAGGGTGTTTATGTTATGTGGCCAGATGTGCACTTTCCACACGACTACAAGAGCCAGTCTGTTACCGGAGTCAGACACAAACTCTTTGCAAGGTGACAATACCTGTGTTTGAGTTGTGCAATTCTGACACTTGAAGGAGAAAGAGGAATGTGTTGTTCAGAGGTGACTGGGAAGCAAAGGGTCTCAGCTGCTTTGAACAGGCAGTTGGATGCCCTCCTCATAGTGTTCCTCAGCAGCTTTGCCTTTGCTTGATATTTGTGTGGAGGAGCTGTGGGTCTGCAACTTATTAGGACCTCCTCTGGTGGTGCTACTGCTGTGATGATCAGTTATCCTTTTCTGTAAAGCTGTCAAATTAAAAAAGAAAGCCTAAAATTGTTCACAGTAGGAAGTACAGAGTATTACAGCTAAAATTATAACAGATAATTTCTCCAGAACAACCTGAACACAAAATAGCTGTTCTCTGTCTATGTGTTTGAGGCCTTGAGAGCTGATGGACAGGACACTATTCACCACTGTTGTCAGTCAAAGCAGTGTATTGTGAGTGGGGCGGGTTCGTGAGTCTCTGTCTGACCTAGCTGGCGATCAGAAGTCATTTCCTCTAGTGATAATGTGAAGTCACACAGATAGATTTTTGCTTTACCGTCATATTATCCAGGTGATGTAAAGGTGCTTTCACTACAGCTTTCAGGTGCTGTAAAACATCTCTTCATACATCTTATTCCATGGTACATCCCTGTCATGAGTGATAGGACACTGGCTGCCAATGGAGCTGTGAACTGGATTTCAGACAAGCAAGAAGTTAAATGTCTTAGCTTCTGAAGTGCAAAGACCTGAGTTTCTCCTGCTTGCTTAGAGATTTCTTTGTCTCCCAGGCCTCTATTTAATGATATCATCACTCATTATTCCAGTTGTTTCCAGGTCCTCTACAAACTTTTATTTACTTTTGTTTAATACAAAGCTCCAAATCCTAAGTGTAGTTTTTTCAGCTCTTCTGGTCATTCCTTGGATTCTTACATCTAATAGTTGCAATTTTTTAGCTCGCTACTTTTTTGAAGCTTTTGGATAACTGAGTTTAGCTTAAAAATTACCTGAGTTCACTTCAGCCTGGCTTTATTTCTGATCTCATCTTCAGTCCTGTAATCTTGAACAGAAATTGGTAGCTCTAATAGCTACCTTAGTTTTGATACACAAAAGGGTTTCCTCTTTTTCCAGGAGGAGGTGTTTTTGTTTTCAGGTATTATATCCTTCCAGATTGGAGACAAGGGAACTTCTGGGCTTTTTCACTTGACTAGAATTGCATGATGTGCTGATTTTTATCTCCTGCTCTATCTGTTTTGTGGTCTATGCCCAAATATTTTAGAGCTATTTAAAACAAAAAAGTCAGGTATGCCTTCCTACTTTTTCCACAAATATTCAGTCTGGAATTTAGCCATCCTGATAACATTCCAATGTTCCAGTGTTTTGCTGTGGGGCAGAAGAGCACATCCCTGAATGTTTCTGGAATCAGTCAGTCTTCTGCCTTCTGTTCAAATCAGTTGATTTGTCTTTGAAACTTATCCAAAACTACTTGATTGCTTGTCATCTGCTTTTTTTTTTTTTTTTTTTTTTTAAGGAACTTGCAGTTTATCTTAGTCTAGGAAAAAGACATCATGTTTTTGGACTTTGGTCAGAAAAAATAAATTTATGTGAACGTGTTCATGTGTGGCACAGCTGCTTTTCCCAGCTCTATGCAAGTGTATATTTTTTAAAACATAAGTTGGATAGTTTCCTTTACCTCATACCTGAAGAAAATATTTTCTGGTACCTTATTTATCACTTCGATGAACAGTTACTAAAAATCCTGTGTGGATTTTAACCTGTTCTCAGCTCACATTGATGTAGTTTGGTTTGTTTAATGAGTTTTAAACTCATTAATCAGAATAACAGTGCTTCTTGATTCCCATTTTCAATGATGCAGTCTTCATATGTCTTAGGGTTTTATAGTGGGAAAGAATTGCAAGCATACATCTCTCTCAATCTGCTAAGATTGCCCAAATAAATTACTAAACAGCACTGAACAGGCTCATGTGTATAGAGAGAATTCCCAGATGTGTAAGTGACCAAAAATACAGTATTATTAGGCAGCTTTGTTTCTACTGTATAAAACACTCCTAGTCTTTTTGGTGGTTTTGAAGGCAGGGCTTATAAAGCTTTCCAATTTAGAGACCCCTGAGGTTTAAGCAAGACTTGTTGGGATGTTAATTTTGGAGAGTATTGTCAGATACCACACATTTCAGTAGGTGATGTTTGCAGCCATGATCAGTCTTGCAGTGCAGATATAACTTCAATAGCTATGATCTTAGTATAAGGACTTATTTTCCAGATATAACAGAAAAAGTAAATCATGCTTGTAGAATCCAACATGGTTCAGGATGGCTCTTACTATATGTCACTGTATAGGAATGTAGAAATGTGCACCATTTCTTTAGGATAAAGTCACCATTAAGTGAAACATGAGTGTCCATGTCTGATGCTCACCTTACTTTTTAGCCAAGGAATCCCAGTCACAGACTAGGACTCTATTGTGTAAGGCGGGGTGTGTGTGTGTGCACATGTAGACACCCCTGCATCAGTCCCATTCTTATGGATTTTAAATTTCAGTATTGAAAATGCAGTCCAAGACTGCAGCTGAGAGTGCTGAGAAACAGAGGCAATGTTGCTTGGAAAGGGCAGTGATATCTTTATTATGGTAGCTCATCATTTGTCAAGTTTTTAGAGATCATCTAGGAAAATAATATTTTTTTTCCATGGATGATGGAAAGGTAAGGGTGGTGGGGATCTCTTCCTAAAATGTCTCTAACCAGTGTAACACAAGGTTCATTAATTCATGGTTTTTGGTTCTTAGAGTTCACTGAAAATGAATGTCCACGGTGATACAACGTTAAGCTTACAGTTAACCTTGTAGAGAACAAATTCTCACTCTTTTCTCATACGTTTCAGGGTGACGAGGGTTCCCATTTACAATTTCTTTCAGAAAGTCGGTGCAGTGTTTTAGATGTTCAGAAATAAGATGATATCATTTCTTTCACTTTACTATCACGTGTGTGAAACGGCTGACAGTGAACACCTCCTGCTTACTGCTTGATATGTGAGCAGTAGCACAGATCCTTGATGAAGCTGGGGTGTGCGTGTAAGGAGAAAGACCAAAGAAAGATGGATTGAATTGCAGGGGCATTGGACTAGGTGACTTGTAAAGGTCCTTTCCAACCCAAACCATTCTATGACTCAATGAATAATGATGAAATCATGAGAGAGCAAAAGGTCAGGGGTGTGAAGAACAACTGGAACTTCTCTCCAGATTTACAAAGCCAGCCACTTAATGCCAACAACTTCACCTTCAATTACGGTAACACTGCAGCAGTCTAAAAAGTTTTCGTTGAGTTGAGAGGAATATTCTGAAGTAAAAAAAGGAAGAAGCATTTCTACTTAATACAAATGGTTCTCCATTCAGAGCACTTTTTGTCTCTGGAGTAGAACATGTAATTTATTTGAGCATACCTTTGAAAGATAAGCGTACTATATGCATTTTTTTTTAAAAGGAGGAGAGAAGGATAAATAATGTAGGACAGAAAAGTACTATCACCACTTTTTGAAAATATATGTGACGTCCCACCTCTAGCAGTGGTAAAAGGCTCATAAGTTCAAAGACACCTTTATCTTCTTTTTTTAGTGCGTTGTTTTGGAATTAGGTGATTCTGTGGTTGGAGTGGAACACCCCCACCACTGGCTCTGTTGTAACTCATGACTTTCATCCTTAATCCTGTAACTCTATTTCACTTTTTTTTGGAGTAATTACGTGAGTGTCTGCATCAAAGTCAAAACTGTATATGAAAGCACTACATGTCACCTTAATGCAATGAGGTAAACTAGGAAGTCAAACACCTTGTCTAGTATGACAGATAATACCAGCTTTTGAGACTAAAACCTGTCATTCCTGTTTTCCTACTGAGAAGAATTATTGCCCAATTATCAGCTATATTGTTTTTTTCATCTTTTTAATTTAAAGCTACCAGGCATCATTATTGGGGCACGAAAATGACAAAATGGAGCAGGGTACATCACATTGATATCGGAGAAATAACACTTTTATTGATTCTCATCTTTTGTACAATATTGTGTAGCATTTTCCTAGAAAATCCTGCTCTTTAGGCACATAGCAAATATTGATGCCTGTCCTACTTGTCTTCCGGCTCCCTGATGTCTGAGTTTTGAGGGGACAATGACAGTTTGGAACTGGAACAAAGGGCAACCAAATTCAGAAGCTGTATGTAATATGCAGAAAATATGGAAATAAATGAGCTTCTGAGACATTAATATGGAGATTCAGCCATGCACAGTTTTACAGTAAAAAGAGGGCAGAATAATTTTTCAAACTGGATACTGATATATTTCAATACCAGGAATATTGCTTGGCTTTTCATAGTATTTTGCTTTTGAAGGAAGTTGCAGGAAAAGGAGGCAGTCATGCACTAGAAGCTGCTGCGTCGATCTGTACACAGTTGTATTGCCCTGGAAATGCAATGGGTGTTTGGGTAGGCTGTGATTCAGCCATGTTCAGATTGTTTTGGCTTCGCTTAACTTTCTTCAGCGTTTGAAGAATATGAATTTCTGGTGGAAGACTAAGCATGGGAAAAGCTAGCCCAAAATGTATGTGGCTCTAAAACTGGGAACAATGACATGGAGGCTAGAATTGAATGGTAAAGTTTCAGTTGTCAAAGAAACTCTTTCAATAATACTATGTAAATTTTCTTTGTTTATAATTACTGTATTGGGTAGGATTGTTTGATAGAACTAGTCTTTCATCTTTGTGATGTTCAGTAGTATGATGAGGGAAAGGTGATTCTTGGAATTAAAATCTTTTTTGATACTTTTTGTGATAGTACTCTTAGAATAACGAGAATTTCAGAGTTAATTTCCGAACTCCCATGTTGCAATGAGGTGGATGTTTGTTACTTAAAAGAAAATAATTTTGTCTTACTCAGGTATTCACTGCTCCTGAAAGAAATGGAGTACCTCTTAATGTGAGTCAGTTTTGCTAAGGTATCATGCATATTGCTGGGCAAAATAAGACAAATAAACCTACTTTCTCCTTTGAAAGTATTGGTCCTCTACTACCTGAAGTCTTTAAAGCAAGAGATATGGTGCAGAAGATGCCTTATTTGTACTAGCCTAAAGTTTCACAGATCCTACAAGCACTGTTTGTCAAAACCTACCCAGAAAGTGCTCTGATATGAGCTCACATTCACTTGATCACAGGACACATGGAACATACCTAACAAGTAAAATGGCTATGGGTTTGATCCACCAAGTTTGTTTCTTTCAGGGACAAAATTTGTGTTCTTTACAGGTAGCACTGACAAGTATGTCTTAGGAACTCTAATTTGTACCTACAGACTTCACAGATGAAGCTAATCTTGATGAGTGTTCCTTAAGCTTCATATTCTTTTTCTTATTATGTCTGCCCAATGTTAGCTGTTTAAGTTACTCAGAGAGATTTTCTCATCTTCATTATGCCCAGAATGTGTTAATTCTCTCTTCTTTCTCTTCTTGAGGATGTCACGTACAATGACAGGCGTTCTCCCTCTCTACTGTGTTAGCATCCAGGCAGGGCCTGGATATAATGTACAAAGGAGCATAAAGATGTTGGAGGTGCCAGAACTCCACCCCACTGCCTGATCTAGCTGATGTTGTCATTTGTTGCATGCAATCTGGCTACAGGTCAAGTAACTGCATATCAATTTAGTATTTACCTAAATATGGTGCAGCTGATTTTACTCAGATCTCATTTCAATGAGAATTTTCCTCTAGTGTTTCATTAAAGAGGAAAGAAAACCTGCCTTTCATGTGACTTCCTAGCTAATTGCTGATTATAGAGGAGTTGCATAATATGAGTGCAAAACATGCCTTGAATTGCAGGGGGGTTTTCCACAATAATAAACTTTGATATGAAAAAGAATTTTCAGTCGATAGTAGACGTACAAATTCAGATGCCGTTCATTTAATGTTGCATGTATAGCTTAACCTACTTAATTTTTTTAAGTTCTGCATTCCTAAATTACAAATCATCTATTTTCTCTCATTCTCTTCAGGAACCCTGGGATGCACAACACATTCCAGCGCTATTCTCTGCTTTCTGTGGTTTGCTAGTTGCACTTTCTTATCACCTCAGCAGACAAAGCAGTGACCCATCTGTACTAATGTAAGTTGCCTGTAAGTGTTATTTATTGATTACTCTGTACAGTACATAGCCAGAGTGATGCCTGGGTTTCAGAACAACAGGGATTGCTTCCTGAAAGTACAGTGGTGACATGCAATTCTTTTCCATTTCTGCATAGTTGGTATCAGTCCTGTAAATAAATGAAGTAGTGCAGTCAGATCACCAGTAAGGCTGGTGTTCTTTAAACAGAACTATCCAAATTCTCCGAAGCAGATTTTCCCCTCTGGGAAATTTGTGTGCTTGGCATGTTGGCCAACTGTGATTTTAGTTGAGGGGATGCTCAGGCTCCTGGAGTTGTGGAATGTGCATTGAGTGATAGTGGGGCCAGGAGAAAGGACATTTCATGTGCTGGGAAGATGGCTGAATTCCAACTCCTGCTGAGGATTACTACAGCTCTCTGTGTGAGATTCACTCCTTCCTTTTCTGCTCTGACACAGTGTGCTAGAGGTAGCTGAGGACATGAAGTATGTGTATTGAAAATTAAGGAAATCTAGGGGAGAAGTTCCAAATTATGATCTGCAGGTTGAGGTGATATGGGAGGGAGGCCCATAGATCTGCAGCTCAGAAACAGCAGATGCAAGTTGTCCTAAGAGGAAACTGTGATATATGGTTGTTAGGAGAGCTGTGATGGTCCGCAAGCAGCTGGGCAACTACATTTATGGCTGTGGGGTTAAGCAAGTCAAGTGGGTTTTGTGCAGTCACTATCACTATGCCATCTGGAATTCTGCTTCACAGACAGCTCAGTTTTAGCCTAGAACAGTGCAAATGGCTGATGAGGAAACCCACGGATTCTCTCCTTTTATTCATGATGTGTATTGTGCGTGTCTTGAGGTGAGTTGGGCTCAGTGATCCTTGTGGGTCCCTTCCAACTCAGGATATTCTGTGATTCTGTGACTACCTGCGATTCAGAGGCTCTTTAGTAGTGAAAATTGTAGTAGGCATATGGTTAGTCAGTGTGCAGTAGGACACACAATTCTGTAATGCAGAAGAGAGAAGGGAGAAGTGAAGGGCTTTTTAGGGCATTCAAAATTTTACTCGAGTAGAGAAACTTGGGAAAAGGAGAACAACACTGATGAGGAAGGAAAGCACATAGAGCTCTAGTAGAAAATTGAAATCCCAGTAAATCTTACTTAAGCCCAGAGAAATTCTTTCTTTACCATTCAAACGGCTTAGGAAATCTGATATGTATACATTACTAGATGGCAAAGCAACGAGAACTATTTGCATCTATTGCCATTAACTTTACCCAAAGCCTACTGTGTCTGGCACTGATCTCAAATAGACATGGATCAGTCTTTGTGAGAACTGGATCAACAGTTCGTTGACTGTTCCAGTATGAACCTTGGGCATGGAAGGAAGTGAAGCTGTATGCTGTATTAAGGAGATTTCTTAGCCTTAGAGTAAAATATACACAGATGAATTGCAAATCAGCATGGAATCGTGAGATCTTTCAATTTTGACATAATTTAAATGTATTCTTTTCTCTCACTCACCAGGAAGGACACACCAGTTCATTAAGTTTTTAATAAAATCGAAATTTTTCTTCACTGAAATTTTTGTTTTAAGGAAGTAATCTTAAACCATCAATTCCATTTCAACTTGTAAATCTATCTACCAATTTCATAACTCTTCATGAAATCTTCAGAGCTGAAATAGTTGTTAAAAGTCTTAAAATTAAGTACACCAGCATCAAATGTTTGTTGTGCAATCATAGAAATGTATAATTACTAAAAAGAAGGGATTTGTTTGGGTTTTTTTAAACAGCTCTGAACTTATTTAAAGGAAGTTAAGGGGATTGGAAACCATATTTAAGGGATGGCCTGTGGCATAAACTTCAGGAGGAGAAGGTAGCACATAAATCTTGGAAGAGAGGACTAATATACAGTTTGAACAGAAATAACTTCTTTGGCCTTTTTAAAATGGGTTTAAAAAGCTCTCATTTTGGTTTCAGCTTAGCTGAAACATCAATAAAAGGAAGAAATGCAACAGTACCCTCTCTGCTCATTCCCCTGAATGGCTGAGACGCATCAATCAGGCTTTCTGAGTCTCCTCAGTGTTTTGATAAAAAGTTTCTACCTTGATCACAGGTAGAGCTGGTTTGTGTCAATCTCCAGCTATACAGAGATAAGATAGCTAATGCACACATGAGGAAAGAAACCTGAGGCTGCTCTTCCTCCTGGGCCCTCCAGGAGTATTCATATCCATTGAACATGTTCAGAAGTATCCTAACTCGGATTTTTTTTAAACAGGTCCCTTATTCAGTGCAAATATGTCCCTCACTATCTGCGCCAGCGATTTGAAGACTCATCAGCAGATCCGCTCCCAGAAAAAATGAGAGAGTCAGTGGTAAGACTTTTTCTCTGGTTACTTTCTGTTCAAAGCTTTCTCTCTCATGCATTTTGCTCACTGAGGAGCCTTATTTAAATTACTAAAAGCACAGAAAATAGGAAGAGAAGTTTTAGATCCTTGTGGTGAGACCAGAAACGAGAAGGGTTCCCTTTCTGAAGAGTTCCTTTGAAGGGCTCTGTAACATTGATTCTTTAATATAGTTGATGGGAAATGCACACTTAGAGTTTGAGGAATGGGGCCTCTCTTGTGTTGGTACTCAGATAGCTAATGCAGGTTCTGTGCTTAGAGTGCCTGGCAATCTGTTGTGTACAAGGGAGGCTGGATTGTTCAAAAAAGTGAGCAGTCCTGCCAAACTCCCTGTCTGCACTGGAGAGGAACAGGATTTGGTCTGCAGAATTAAGTGTGTTTAAAACAGCCCTTATTCTTTCTTTTTTTTAGGATTAGGGCTTAACATGGTTTTCAGGAATGCCTTTTTCTGTGCCAGGAAGTACTCTTGACTGTGTGTCCTCCACTCCAGCCAAGCCAGGTGGAGCACACTGTCAGTCTTGGCATCTAGAGATGAAAGAAGTAAGCAAAACTGGGCTAGGATGAGAAAGTACATGCCTGGTGCCAAGCATTGCCATCTCATCATCCCTTCTTTGCTTGGCAGGCTGTTTATTTACTACTGCCTGGCATGTAGCTCTAAATTTGTGTCAGTTTATTTCCCATGTCAGCATAAACATCTCAAGTGACCCATCTTCATTTTTGTATATTTTTATAGTAAAAAAAAATATTTGCTCTTACCCAGGGGAGGTTGATCTTATAAGGAGTTCATGTGGGAATATCATCAAGTTTCCAGAAATGTTAAGGAGCATTTGACATTCCTTAGAGTCATGTGAACTGTCCTGCCTCCTGCTGTCAGACAGCCCTTCCTCCTGACCATATCCTCAACACCTGGCATCCAAACACTTGCAATCTAGGTGTTATTCCTAAACTTCTGAATGCTTGCGAAAGTAAGGAGCAAACAGAGAATCTTTGGAAGATGGAATGCCTTTTTGGACCCTTAGAGAGTGTCCACAGTGCCTAGTGTGGTAGCTGGCCTGGCTTCCAGATGTCTCTTCAAAGGATACATCTCTTCTGTACATCTTGAATCATTCCGTGGGCATTTTATAAGGTATTACACAGCCTACATTCAAGCACACATTCAGCATTCAGAGTTGATCCTGCACTACCAATGTTTTCTACTTTTCTGTGTTAGCCACTGCTTAGATTGTCATTTTTAGCATGTAAAATGTGACTTTAAACTGCTCACTCTAATAAGGCCCACCTAAGATTAAGTGATGCGGCTATTTCTTGCAGCTTGTATTGAGCTACAGTTCCCTTCAAACTAAACTGTTTACAACAGGATGACACTGGAATATAAGTGTCCATCGAGTAACAGTAAAAAATAAAATATTTATGCTAAAATTTTGCTATATTCTGTGGTATTTCTTGTGTGTATGTTATTGCCACTGTTCATTGACATTCCATTCGTAGCAGATGTAATGGAAAGCTTCTTGTTCCCTGGTAGTTCTGTCTTTTGCTGATAGTGTCTGTCTTGAAGCAGTACAGAATCTGATCTAATCTGCTGTGCCAATAGAGCCCAACCAGAGGTCTAAAGCAGTTACAGCAACTGACCACTTAACTGGTTTCATTTCACAGTGCAAAGGGAAACCTTGAGCAAGGCTTCAGTATATTGAAAACAAAGGACAAAAGAGTGATCAAATTAGCATCTAAGATCCTGTCTGTATTTTCAAAACAAAGTCATGCTGTGGACTCTTGAACTATTTTTGTGTCTATGGTGAAGACAGAGATCTGATGTCTTATGCTAACATAGTACAGCTGCCCTTGAGCCCTTGAGTCACTGGGGTGGAAGATGAGGAATTGTGTGGAGGACTGCAGTGGGATTTGCCAGATGTGGGATTTCAGTTCTTCTCTTCACAGTGTCTAATTCCTGTCATGTTTTGCCACACTGTTTTTTTACAATTAATTAAGTGGTATTCCTGGCACCCTTTTTATCTCCAAGATATACCTGGTTTTGGGAATTGGCACTTTTCTGGTCTGTGCATTTGATACTCCATGCTGCTGCTGCTGTTAGGCAGAGGCTGCTTTCCTTTAGTGTTGTTGGAGCTTGCTGGTTCTTTGCCTTAATTTGTCTTTTTCCTCTGTATGGGCTTTCTTCAATCTGTATGAAAACTCCCACACTGGGAGATCTCCTGAAGAGAGGGCCATTTCTGATTAACGTGAGCCCTGTTTCTAACCCCTGTGTTATCTGGTACCTCTGTCTCAGTTAAACACTAACCAGTTTGCCCAGGAGACTCCCACTGCTCTCTCACAGGGAAGTGGTAGTAGAGCAAGTAGGGAAGAATTTAGGCAGGAGAAAATGCATGTACATCAAGTTTGAGGAGCACAATTAAGCTATAATCTCTTGCTTCGGCAATAGCAATCGTGTTTAAGATATAGGACTCAGGTTATTCTTCAAAGACCATTTTAAATAATTTCCAGAACTTTTGCAAGGGGATCTTCAAACAATTCAGATGCTGGGTGAAACAATGTGTCCATATTTGGAGAAGATTGCATGATGGTAGTTAATTTTTTCTTAAAGTGTTCCTCTGTGTGGGGAGTATTCCTAACGCCCTTGTCAGTGGCAAGAGATGACAATGCAACGCAACAGCCAGCTTTGTCTTGGCTTATATACAGACATAGGGTCTACATAACATGCTGTTTTATTAAGACCCATTTTAATCAGAAAGCCTAAAATGTACAGAACCAAATCACCTCCTCAAGAGCTGAAAGCAAACAAGGTTAATATTGAAAATTAATGTGTTGTATTCTGTAGTGGCTTTGTATTAATGTTAAGAATAAATACAGCATCTCTAATGTTTAGTTATGTGACCTTTACTCTTTTCCTTTGCTTGAATAGCTGTGTAAGAATTGCCAGCTTTGGAAGCCTGAATAATAAAGCAGCTGTGATGGATAATTGACCATTCAACTTTGAGAATGGAACTTCCTACCATTATAATTAATTTCTGTAGGCATCCACATGGCTGATTACTAGATTAAGCTGTGGCCTGAGGGTGATAATGTGTAACATTAAAACTCAAGCATCCTTCCTGGTCTTTAATACAAACATTTAGATAAATAATAAAAGGGTTTGTACAAAGCTCCAAAAACATAATTGAAAATAATGGTTACATTTGATGATGTTAAACATCTTTTCCAATGTAAACAATTGCATGATTCTTAAATAATAAAAACAAAAAAAGTGCCACTCTATCAAATGCACTGCTGTTGGTTTGGGGTTTCTTTTTTTTTCCTTGAGTAAAATGGAGCAAAAAAGACAATCTGTTTTCAGCCCAAACTGTAACAGTGAGTATCTCTCACTGCAGAGATTTTAACTCTGTATGGGGCTTAATTTTTCTATTTTGAACCAATTGCAGTGAAAGACTCAAGCATCACTTTGTAGGGCTGTTCAGTATTCAACTCCTAAGTGCCTGGCCTTGAGAATGACATCCAAAATCCTGCTTTAGACAGGTGAGTCTAAAGGCAGGGTAGGGAACAGAGTGACATCCAAGGTAGGAACATGCTTTGCAGGTGCTAGCTGCAAAGGAAGGGTGGAAGCCACAGATCCACCCACAACAAACTGTAGATGAATGTCCAAGGTTTTCTCCTGGAAGGTAGCTCTGAATTCTCCTCAGCCAGAGAGATCACTGCCCAGAGTCAGCCATTTCCTGGGGGGCCCTGACCACTGTGCAGTGACGCGAAACAAAAGCAATCGCTTCTCAGCTTTGTTTTAGAAGGGAAAAAAAGTGAATTTTGAGAGATTTAAAGCATTGGCAACATCAAGATGGAGTTCCTGTGGGGACTGTTGTGCAAGTCAGCATCTGAGCAGTGCATTTATATTTTGAAGCAGTTCAATGCAAGGGCAAAAGGACAAGCCTGAGCACACACAATACTTTAAACACTTTTTTTGGTACTGCCAGAATTGATATGCAATTGTCATATTTGGGTTTGAATTTCCAAATAATAACAATTTTCTTGAAAACATAGACCTTTTTCTGTATGGGCTCTAGTTAATGTGTGAAAAGCAATGAGAACACAGTGAAAAGGGCAATTGCAAAATGAAATATGGGAAAGGCAGGGAATACAAGTGTTGTGCAATGTAATCTGTGTAATACATTCTCTTTTGACTGTGATGTTTGTAAAGTTTCTTTTTGGTGATCTAGCATGGAATGGAAAGTTAGGATGCTGCCTTTCTCAAAAATGTCTGTTATCAGCTCTGCTGATTTTACAGCTAAATTCTTAATATTTGATGTAGTTCTTAACAGTGGCTTCTTCAGTTGTCTGATTGTGAGAAATCAGACATTTTAATAGTAATCCTTTCTGATTATACAGAAGACTTGTGAATATGATTGGAGTGTGTTTGTTGTTCTTATGAGCTTGTTTTAGACTATTGAGTGCTTGGATTCAGCTGTGCAGAAAATGATACTTGATCAAGACTTTTCATACTATGTATTCACAAAAGGGCTGAAGTAGTGCTTTATAAATTTAACACTGCTTAACTTTCTCAGATGCCAAATTTTACAAGCTAAATACTTCTGCTTTACATAGATTTTTTTTATGCAACATCATTAAAAGTGTCTGGAAAGGTAAAAAAAACCCCAAAGTTCCATTGCATGCATTGGTAATAATTCCTTTATTTATTTTTCTCAGACCATGTTTTTTCAGTACTGCTCCACATATTAAAATCACTTGAGTTAGAGATGGATACGCAGCTTGTGTGTAAGAGAAGGGTTGAACTGAACAGAGAGGACCTGTGGGGACAGGCAGGGATCAAAGTTTTTTTCAGGCAAGAGAAGGCTTTTCCTGTGGGCTCCCTCATTTTGTGGTTCTGCTGTTGAATGTGACAGCCAAGGAGCAAGGCTAGGAGAGCTGTGTTTTGAAAAGCTGGTCAGGAAGAGTTACAGAGATCTAACTCTGCTTGTACACCTTCACATAGCATGTAATCCCTGCTGAGTACAGAGCTGCACACGGCTGAGAGTGGAGAACATGGTGTTCTTATATACTCCTGAGGAGCCTGGGAAAGGGAAGGACAGTGATGGTGGCTTGAGATTTCAGCTAAACTGGATTGGACTTTCCCGGGACAAAGCAAAAGTACTTCTTGAGCCTGGAGGCTTTTTAGTCCTGCTGCATTTCAAAGGGCTGCTGCAGTAAGTGGAAGAGCTGATGCTGGTGACCTTTTACTAAGCAGCATCTTTCCTAAAAGGGATTTATAGGCAGCCTAAATATAGTGGTTGCTTCCAGCTTCCCCTGTAATTTGCAACCCTTCTGTTATTCACTTGTTCTGCTTGCTTCCTTTTTCTCTAGCTTATTCGCAGATTTGCCTTCTTATCATTATTTTAGATTTTTTTTTCTCTGATGAGAGCCATGGAGCTTACTTAGACTGCAGCACCTGGAAATTGGGTGGGCTTCTAATTCTAGCAAAACTGCTGCTTTCCACACATTGTTTCTAGGTGTCTTTGAATTAAAGCATAAGGAGTTTTCTAAACCAAGAGCTATAGATAGTTACTGATTTGGTAACTTAGCAGCCATATCAAATGCTGAACCTAAATGTCCTTCTCATAAATGTAAGACAAGATTTTCATTTACTCACAAAAACATTTGGGTGACCTCTGAAGTACAATTCAGAAGACTGCACAGATCGTAAGCTATCTTGTTTATTTGTTTACTGAGAATGACATTTTAATCACAAGAAAAATGGGCTGAAAAGACAGTGATATTTTCCAATCTTTAGAAACAAGATTATTTATACCGTAGTTATAGATCTTTACATAAAGGCTGATGTGTCCTTTCATTATCATTCAGCAACACTAGAAAAAGGCCCTGTCTAAAATCCATAAAATCTTGCCAAAATTTGACTTTCAATACAGAAAATTGGAGAATGGGGCATTTCACTTTAGAACACAGTAAATGTATTAATGTTGTGTCTCAGAAGACAGACAGAAAAGCATAACTCATTTTGGTAATGAAAGAGAAAGGGAATTTGAAGAAATTTCAGTGCTTGCAAGTAGGAAATGGAAGTAGAAGTTTGATTCCCAAAAATAAAATCTTCATAATGTAAGAGTTATATTCTTTAAGCAGAATCAGAGTCAGTATTAAAATGCTTTGCTTTGGTTTCTCCAATACTATAGCTTTGTTATTTAAAAATATAATTCAAAATTAAGAGTGAAGAATTAAAATGTGATTATTATGACAAACCTTGAGTGTGAAGAAATAGTTTCCCAAAGCAATGTGGAGACAATACTTTTGAATAAGGGAGTGCCGATTAACCTTATCATATCACAGAGTGTAAGCAATTGAGAACAGAATAATTAACTTTGGTTAAAGTAGTATTGGCTTACTAATTTTGTATAAAATAATTGTTTTTACAGAAAGAAATCTTGAAATCGGACCTCATTGTCTGCACAGCGGCTGCTGTTCTGTCATTTGCTGTCAGTGCCAGTACTGTGTTTCTGTCATTAAGGGTGTGTATCTTTTCCCTCCCCAAAGGTATAATCTCTTTTATGCAAAACCACGGGGTTATTTAACTGGAAAGAATAGAGATTGTGAGAAGAGAAAGTGAAAATGTATTGACAGGTGGTGATAACTTTATTATATTTACAAGGCAGTTAGTTTATTGATATTTGTATTAATTTCAGTATTACTTCCTTGATGTCTCTTTCCTTTGCATACCCCCTGCTCTTATGACATGGAAGCCGTGGAACAGAATGAATAAGCCTGATGTGAGCCAAACACATATGTCAAATCCATGTTCACCTGTGAAATCAGAGTTTGAACACGGGAATAAATATTAAATGCATAAAAATACGGTTACAGAAACTGTTAAAAAATGTTTTAAAATATATTAAAAAATTGTTTGCAAATTATAACCATTTTTTCATTTTTTTTCTGCTTTGGCCCAGCCATTTCTCAGCATTGTCCTGTTTGCTTTAGCATGGACTGTGGGATTTGTAACACATTACATACTTCCTCAGCTTCGCAAGCATCACCCCTGGCTGTGGATCTCCCACCCCATACTTAAAAGTAAAGAGCACCAGCAGCGGGAAGTGAGAGGTTTGTAATGAAGTCTTTTCTAAACCATGGATGCAATTATTTTCAGCTTGTCTTGTTTTGATGAAAAAAAGTCCAAAAGAACACAGCAGCAAGAGTAAATTATGCTTTTCTTTTTGAGTAGCATACATAGCCAATCATTTTCATTTTTTCCACCTGATCACCAGCCTGTTGGAATTGTCTTCTGAGACCATTGCACAGAAGGACTGAGCCTGGGCAGACATCTCTGGAAATTGTCTAGTCCAACGCCCCTGCTCAAAGCACGGTCAGCTAGAGTGTGTTGCTTAAGGCTGTGTCCAGTTTTTAATATTTTCAAGCATTAAGACTCCACAACATTTCTGGACAACCTGTAATAGCATTCAATCACCCTTACAATAAGAAAGGTTGCTTTGAGTTGCAGGAGGTGGTTTTTGTTTTGTTTTGGTTGGCATAGGGTTTTTTTGGTTTTTGGGAGTGTTTTTATAATGGATTTTCAATTTGTCCCCATTTCTTTTTGTTCTGTCACTGTGCTCCATGAGCTTTACCCTCCCTGTCAAGTATTTAGACCCCAAAAATGCCCCCATCAGGTGTTAATAAGATGCCTCCTGATGCTTTTCTTCTAAAGTCTAAGGAATACCAGCTCTCTGTCTCTCTTTCTATGAGAAGTCCTCCTGTCCCTTAATCGTTTTACCAACCTATGTGATCTTTCATGAGCCTTTTGTTCTGATCTGCCTTTTGCTTTTGCATTACAGTGCTGTTACTTGCTGTGTTGCTTGATACGTTACATTTCGTGCCTAATACATTGGCTTTTTATGTAACTTAAAAACTCAGAAGATTGATGAAATTGAGGCAGTTTTTTTTCCTATTCTCTGACATATCAGCAAGGTAGTGCAATTTAGAGTTCTAATTTCAATGGTAACACTTTTAAAGAAACATTAAAATTGAAAGAAACTGAGAAATTTTCTGTAAAATTTGTTCTTGCTAACGTCTGCTGGCTTCAATGAGTAGTGCTCTGGTACCTGCATCTGTCAGTCAATATTTTAGTATGTCAAGATCTGACTTCATGACACAGTTATTTCTGCAAGCAGGCACTGTTCTTTGAGAAACACAGCCTCGCCCCTCTGCCCCAGCTCTCATCTTGTCTTTGCTACCAGCCAAAGCTTACTTGTCATTTCTTGTGCCTTAATAATTCTCAATGTATGTTCCTGAGGTGTTTGAAGGCAACATTGTCAGAACACAGTCTGCTGACGGACTTTAGTCTGTTCTTCAACTAGACAACAAAAGGATTCAGATCACTCTCTGCAAAACCATACATTAAGGATTTAAATATTTTTTATTTTAAAAAATGATGTATTTCAAAAGGATTCCTTTCCAAGCAAGGCTTGGGTATGAAAAAAAGTACCCAAGAGACTTGATTGAAGGTTGCCTTTTAACTTTCACTGCAATATGCCAAGAGAAGTCTAATAAAAATATAAATCTTATTAAGCATCATGCCCAACTGAAAACAGTGTCCAGGACTTCCTGTCCATGATAACCAGTAATTTTGATAAATACCCAAGTTTTATTTTTTGTTTCATCACTTAATCATAGAAGACTGCTGTAGGATTTCTTTGCCTTGTCCTCATTAAGTCTGTCTTCATTTGTCTGAAAACATTGTTTTCCTAAATGCAGTGACTCAGCTCTTGAAAAGGTTGAAGGTAGAGTCCTGCAAGACTGATCTCTACAGATGGGTTTCCTTCTATTTTGAGATCCAGCTGCATTTCTATTGCTACCTGCTGTGGGAACAGGTTTTTTTCCTTTTGCTGTCCTCGTTTATATGCGGTTCCTTCCTGCACTTTGGGGCTGAAGTACTTTTGCAATGTAGCTGATGTCGTGTATTAGAAAACAAGAGTTAAAAAAATTATATTTCAGTCCCTTAGGCTGCTGCAGAGGTTTTTTATCATGTTCTGAGACAAACTGACGAAAAGGTAATCCCTTTGATAAATATGTCTGACAGGCTGTCTTCTTTCTTTTGCCCTGTAATAAAAATGTAGGAACTGAACTTAAATGTTCCCTGTTTGTATAGAAAAAGAAGCTTGTAAAAAGGACAGTAGTATCCCATAGTTATCAGTATTGGACAATGAAAAGACAGGTACACAAAACAAGATATTTGTGAGGAGTTTTTACTGCACAGAATAATTTTTCAGCATTCTGTTTTTTTGACAAGGACAGTGCTATAGGGAGACAAATGACTGGTTGCAATTAGAGGAGCAACTGGTAATGACAATTCTGCAAGTTTATTCCTGGCTTTGTTTCACAGATTCTGGATGAGCTACTCAAACTTTCAGGTATACCATAGAATAGCAATTATCGGACCAGTTCTCGTGATGCCCCTGTGAGATAACTCATTTATTATTTGTCATTGTTTTGCCTGACTGCAGAAAGAAAGTCTAAGTTCAAGATGTATGAACTCGTGGTATAATAGATGTGTATGAACTAGTGCAGGACTAAGTGAGAAAGAAACCTGGATATATTAGGCTACTTTTTTTTTCTCCTTCCTCTCCACTACTGCGTTTATACCACACAGATTCGTGTAAGCCATTTTCAAATCAGCCACATCTTTCCCTGGGGCCCTTCTGAAAATGAGCTCTTTTTTTCTGACTGCATTGTCTGCATAGATCTCTCTCTGCTCCTGCAGCTACCTTCGTCTGTGTGATACAGATATGTCATTATTGAAGCTTAAGTTCTTCAGCAGAGCTCAACTTTGGACATGGATGAAATTCTTGAGTGGAGCTCTGAGACCAATTTGTAGCTCAAGAGGAGGAGAGAGGAACGGAGAAGAACAGTTATGTTCCAAAATGGACATTTTGCCGTGTGTTACGAACTTTCAGGAGGTGGCCTTTAGATAGTAAGAGGACAAGATATTTTTATGTTGTAACAAGACACAGAAATTAGTCATATTTTCTGAAGGGAGATTTTTGCAAGAGCATTGCCTTAGCTTAAAGTTTCTCTTTGAGCCTATGTAATATACAACTGTGCCTGTAGAAAACTGTTGATTCAGCATGTCTTCTTTGCCTGTCATTGAAAAGGTGTGTATGGGAGAGTGGGATGTGTATACATAATTGGTTTCATTTCTGCAGGAAACATTATTGGAGATTCAGTAGCTGGCATTGTTATTTTTGAGTCAATACCAAGTTCAGCCTTTTTGTGTTCACTGTTTTTCCAATAACCTTCTCTAACTGAGCTCATTTGAGGATAGACATTATTTTTTACTGTACACAAGTGTTTCTGCACTCAGTTTACCTAAGTTCTTGTAACAATTGAATTGCATGGAGCATTCAGTTCTTGTTTAATCCTCTTATTAAGCACTGTGGTATTGTTAGAAAAGTCTGCTTTTTACAGAGGCAGTTTAAGTGTTTTGAGAAACATCTATGACAATTTCTAGCTCCTGATAATTCTTCAGTCTTTGAATCTCAAAGGGCTTTTCATTTATCAATGACGTCAGTGGTACTTTACAGTCTAATGAACAGTGTTTTGCCACTATCAGGTGGGGAAGGAGCAGCACGGAGGTCAAATGAGGTTCCTCAGGTCATTCACCAGGTCAGTGCCAGAGCTGAAGACAGCCTCTGGGGTAGTTGCATCACTGAAAGTACTATTTAATATAGTGACTAAATAATTGGATGATGTAGAAACTGCCATCTAACATGTACTGTCTTTTATTCTCAGTGTTTCTCATGGAGTGCAGTTATAAACAGCAAAACAGATACTCTAAATTCAGAGAACAAAACGATTTCCCTATTGCAAAGGAATGGTGAATTCAATTGCTTCATAAATTAGTTGATTGACTATATCTATTAATATGGGCTAACTCATGTCTTCTATGGTACTGCAGTGAAAAAATTGCTCACAGTGTGATGGCAGGTTCTGTAATCTGAATTTCTATTTCAGATGCTGCTCATTTGATGTGGTTTGAAAGGCTCTACGTGTGGCTACAGTGCTTTGAGAAATACATTTTATATCCAGCTATAATACTGAATGCACTCACAATTGATGCTTTCTCAATTAGTAAATACAAGAAGCTTGGTACACAGTAAGTAGATTATAACTCAAAGCATGTGATTAGTAGAATATTTGGTTTTAGAGTGAAGATTGAGAAATGGAATTTGTTTTTGAATAAGCCTATAATCTTGTCACAGTTTGCTTTCATGCGTATTAGTTCAGTATACGATAGTAACCGGCTTTGCTGCAAGAAAAATCCAGAACTACCTTAGCACACACTAAGACATGACTCCAGTGAGAGAGAGTGAAATTAAAAGATTAAAGAGCTATATATAGATGTATATGAAACATCTAAATGTCAATTAAAAGCAAGACACGCTATACCAGGCTGCAGGTGTTTGATGGGCATAAACTCAGTGGGGTAACTAGAATTAATCAGATGGAAATGAGAAATCTAGGCTGGATATCAGGAAACATTTCCTATCTAAGGATTTTTAACACTGTGGTGTAGTTTCCCAAAGGAGTTATCAGAAGCTTCACCACACATCTTTTAAGGCAAGACTGAATAAAATATTAAACAGTATAGAATGGTGGATAGTCCTGCATTAAGAGTGGCTTGAGAAAGGTCTGATGAAGTCTGAGGTCTCAGATATTAAGCAGAACTGGTGATGCTGATCCATGGTCTCACAGTATGATCCTTGCAGACAGCCTTTTATGGTAAGTATTTTAGTCAGTGAATTGCCTACTGCAGATATTCAGCAGGCTTAGTGACTGCAGTATCCCCAGTGAGCAGAGTTTCTGCAGTCTTTTTTATCAGAATGACAGTGATGCAGATGATAAAACAAAGAAACAGCCCTGGAATGTTCCAGTAGCAGGAAAAACTGCTGGGAAGTGTGGTGGTAGAGTTCCTCAGTGTTCCTAATAATACGGGTTCTTAATTTTAAGTATTAGATAAAAGAACTTTGATGTAAAAATTGCATGTTGATTTAATTATTCGTCTCTCTTTCAAAGCAATGCAGCTTTAGGAACTACATAACTGTAAGGAAAGGCTAGCCCCTGCTTTTAGGGCCTGAAACTTGGACTAGGGCATTAGTCAAATTTTCTACATATTTTTCTCTGACAGCTACTTTTCCAGGGACACTCTCACCACTCACTCATTGATAACCTCTGTAGTTCCAATGACCTTTCCCCCTGCCAGGCACTTGGAAGATGCTACGGCCAAGGTGCTTCAAGAGTTTAAATGTTTTGTCCAAAGTGAAACTGAGTCCACGCTCATCCTCTATTTAGTGCTGCAACGCTGTGAGAATTAGAACTAATCAAAATGTCATTTGTTACTAGTTAGCAGACGTGACTGAATACATGCACGGAGAAAATATGTAGGGGTTAGGAAGGTGCTATTTTTACATAGTCATTCCTCCAAGCTAGATTGCACTTTAAAGTTTCACCTCCCTCAAGTGTTCAGAAGGAATGAGTCAGACCCCCAGAAGTTTTGAGATTAAAGAAAGTAATTACATTTGTCTGCCTCTGATTGTTTGGCCTGTGGGGGAATACCGTGGCAGTCCTTTCCTTCCCTTCCCCATCCCCCCTGCGTCTGTGTGATCACCTCAGTTTTAAAACCTGTGTTTTCTCCTTTTTCTTGTAACTGTGGTCTATCCACAAAGCTCCCAGTATCCCTTCTCCTCTGGCACTCCTCTTGGATATGCTTTCCCTTCAGCTGCCATCTAAATGTCACACACAAAGCATTCATCTTCAGATCGTACTACTTTCTCAACTCTATAAGCCCATGAGGGATTCTGGATTCTCCTTGCTACTTCCATATACGATGTTACTGGGCATTGTACTTTCTCTGCTTTAACGCATAAATACCTGTTTTTTGTTGCTGGAACATTCCTTGGTTATTGACCACCCAAGGATCAGACTGCATCATGCTGTAGAGATGGAAGATATTCTCCCACTCTGTGTCTAGAATAGAGTCTGAAGTGTTACACTTTTTTGATGTTGGAGTTTTTCTCAAATTGAACTTATTTTTTAAAGAAGCTTTGTCTTGCTTTGTGATTTAAAGGACCAAAGCAGTTTGCTTCTTGAGGAAACAGAACAGCTGCTTCATAGCTGGGAGTTTGCCTGAGCTTTCCAGACCCTGATGTGCTATTAATATATTAATAATATATTAATATATTATCCCATAATATATGATGGGGTATTAATGGGACTCATGCTGACAAACTGAAATACCTGCCCCTCTCACCTGCCGCAGAGGTGTGGGAAATCAGCCATGCTTCTTGCGCTCTTACTTTCTCTCTGCTGGGAGTTAAAGTCCCAGGAAAAGCATCTTGTGTGACAGTATTTTTAAAGAAGAGGGATAATGTTACCTCTGACAGCATTTTTTGGTGAAATTTTCTGCTTGTTAGCAGATCCAGTGACCAAAAAAAAAAA
>VXBA01004960.1:880588-969329 GCA_013399895.1 Serilophus lunatus
TCTTCGTTCTCTGTGATCTGTAAGTTTCCATGTGAAAATTCCTTCATGTTGCAAAAATTTTCTTCTTTCTGAAAAATGAGAGCTCTAACTGGTTCATATAGGATAGCTGGGATCACAGTGAGATGATGTCTAGTGACTTCAGAATCTGTTTAGCTTAGTTGCTAGGTTTTCCATTCAGAAATCTGGGGCAAATTGAAAAGAATCACTTTGACAAGGTCCCAGTGATCCTTTAGAATGGCCTACACTCAAGTAAAGTTTCATCTGTTTTATGGGAAATACAAAATAATTAATAAATACCACTTAAAGTCAGCCTGGCAATATACAGACTTATGAACTTTGCTAGAATGAAGAAAACCTGTTTAAGAGATTTTCTGGCCTATCAAATATCAGTCATGGCAAGATATTCTAGTTCTCAGCAAGATGAAGGAGAACTTTGCATGTGCTTTGCAAATACCTGGCCTACTTTGTTACTCATTATACATTGAAGTTCCTGCATTTTATGAGGCATAGATACAACACAATTTCTTTTCATCTTATGTATTACTATGTAGAGTATTCAACTTTCTGATCAAGACTAACAGTAAGAAATTCAAGCACTTTACATCTATGGATGTTTCTATCCGGAATTTTGGCAGTCTGTAATGAAATTATGAATAAAATTATCTGTAATCAAGTGAAGTTTGTTGTAATTAAAAAAAATTGAGTTCAAGTTTTTTTCCAAGTTACAGTCATGTGTTATGAAAGTGCCAAGATATTTCCCAAACTTACATTTTATTTTAAGAGGTATATAAAAATGTTAATTTTAGACTCTTGGGGTTTAGTAGTCAGTACTACTCTTTTTAGTACAGAGATCATTCTTTATTACAGCTTACAAGTGTGTGATAATGATATGGGAAAAATACAAAATTACACGTAGGCAAAATAAATGTGATGATTTCTGATATTAATCCTAGGCGCTTTTAATAAATAAGGTGTGTAGATGTATATACACACAGCAATCTAAAATACATCTGATACAGATATTTGTATTTAAGATCTTCATGATGTATTCTTATGACTTGATTAGGTTTTTCTCTGTACCTTGCAGCTGTGACATTATCCTGATAACAGTTGCTGGGATGAAACTCCTCCGCTCCTCATTCTGCAATCCTATTAATCAATTTGTTACTCTGAGCTTTACCGTAATCTTCTTCCGATTTGACTACAGAGACATTTCAGAAAACTTCTTGTTGGATTTCTTCATGATGTCCATTGTGTTTCATAAGGCAAGTTTTATAGCTTCTGTAATTTCTTTGGCAAATATATCTTCTCAGTGTCACTGTCCTGATCAACATATGCCAGAATTTTTTTTAAATAATGAATGCATATAAAGACACAGATTGTTGGTACTATAAAGTAAAAAAAAATTGTTACAACGAAAACAACGGTTTGCAATGTTATTAATTTGCTTTTTGTTCATATGTTTCTATATAAAGTTCAGAATTGTTATTTTCAAGAGAATCTTCAATGAGTTGAAAAGAGCCTCTTGGGTCATTAGTGCAGGGCTACCCTCCAGATCAATCACCTTGTGTTTTTATCTCGGTTTCCTTTGAATGCCTCTAGTGGTTGACTCAACAACTTCCTTTGGGAAATTATTCCATTATCTCATCATCTTCATGATAATAAATGTTTTCCTAATGTCAGCCATAACATTTTTCTTTTCCTATTTTCAGTCTGTTATCCTTGTGATGCTGCTCTTAACCTTAACCTCAGAGCTCCTTGTTCTCTGTTAGATTGTTAACTCTTGAAATGTGCTCTTGTTTACTTAAAAAAAGAAAAGAACCCTTTCTGCATGAGTCAAATCAGATCCTGTCTTAGTTTGG
This sequence comes from Serilophus lunatus, assembly GCA_013399895.1. Lineage (NCBI taxonomy): Eukaryota > Metazoa > Chordata > Aves > Passeriformes > Eurylaimidae > Serilophus > Serilophus lunatus. The sequence goes on from VXBA01004960.1 coordinate 882,451, forward strand.
AATCTATGCTGTTTCATTGAAAAAAGCAGCTTTAACTGACACCTTGATCAAACATGAGAAAGTATTGAAGACTTGAAAGTACTGATGGGGGTAACTCTGCTAAAGTGTTTGGTTTTTGTTGTTGTTTGGGTTTGGGTTTCATTTGGTTGCTTGGGGCTTTTTTGGTCAGGCTTGTTTACTTGATTTCTTTTTTTAAAATATTCATACTATATGTGTGAGTATGACTCAGCTATCATCACCTAATTTCTGAGAGGAGAAAGTCATGGTTCCACATTGATTGCTGCTTGTGCTGTGGAGATATTTAGCCCTTCTGGACAAGGGGCATCAGCTCATACTGCTGCCCATGCCCACCTATAAGTTTCATGCTTCTTAAGGAAAGGCCTAGGTCATTGGTGTTACATTGGGAGTTCCCAGTCATTCAGGTAAAGACTGAAGGAAAAATTACATGCTTTTCCTGGTTTATTTCTGTGCTTCTGAAAGGGAAGAGGAGAAAGGAGGAAGCACAACTTGGTGAGGGAACTTGAGCTTTCTCTTTTCATTGAACTCGTCGACCACACTCCAATAGGAGCTTCACCTGCTTCAAGCCTTCAACACTCAACCTTGATGCTCTGTTTTCTCTCTGCTGGAGTAAGGAGGCAAGGCTGGGGGAAGAAGGGCAGAACTCATTCTCCAAAAAACCTCTCTACAGGGTAAAAAAACTAGCACACCAGATTTGAATGTCCCACTATTTGTTCATTCTTTGGAAAATGTTGACCTTGTGAGCAATCACAGAATACTGTTGTGGATTATTACATACTTTTGCAAGAAAGAGATGTAAAGTCTTTTCAATGAGGGTTTTTTTTTTTTTTTTTCTTAGAGAGAGTTGCTTGGATAGTTTGAAGCTACTGTTCAAAGTAGAAAGACTTGTGATAGCAGTATGAATAACAAAGGATTCTTATCAAATTGAGCAGAAACGTTTACTTGAATAAATACTGCTCTACTAGACTGAAAGCTTCTACTACAGACTTGTTTTGAAAATGTAGTTTTAGCATTGCTATGCCATCTTCCTGTCTAATAATATCTGAAATCTTGCAGGCCGTTATTCCAGCAAATGGAGTTGTCCTTGTTCTGTTTAAAAAAAATGGAAGTAAAATGGTTGAATTATTTCTATTACAGAAGCGCATGCACAGTTACACAATGGTCATTAGAGCCAATATCAAAAGTAGCACTGCTGATGATAGCAATTAAATTCCTTTTAATTTCAAATCGTAAAGGGCATAAGTTTGCTTTACCCTAATTAAGGTTTGAGCTTTAATTAGCTCAGTGTTGTGGAACTTCAGTAAAGGATATGATCACTTAAGGATAAAGACTATGTGTGTTTATTTCATACCATAGGCCCTAAGGAAGCTGCATCCACCTTTGTTCCTAAAAGCTTTATGGGTCTTCACACATTCTATCTGTAGTTCAGTCATTTTTATGTTTGCAGCTATTTTTAAAAATAGAAACAAAATCTGAAATAGTCTCTGTTGCCATCGCCTTTGGCTATGTAGAACTTATTACACAGTTGTGACTGATTTCTGTGAACATATTGAAACTGTCAATTTACAACCCTCTGAATTAGGTAACACTGGAAATGTGTCTTGGTTATAGTGATGATAACTTTCAAGTAAGAAAAACTTTGTGTGCTCTTCATGCACGGCAGTAATGTTTTTTTCTTCTGCCAGGCACTGGGGAAGAAAGCACGTAAATTCAACAGATGTTCACAACTGCACTAGTGACTCTTGAGAGAGATTATATGGAATTAAACTTTGCCAATAATGTTGAGTGGAATATTTCTGAATATCTCACTGATGTTGTTTCCCTTATTTTTCCCATTGTGGTATTGATTTAATGTAATTTAGTCAAATCACAAGATCCAAATGAGCATATTGCTCCCTGAACAAGTTGGGACATGGAAGTCCATGTTGCTGCTCACAGATTTTTATCTCTCTCTGTAAATAGCCAAGACACCCACACTGAGGAAACAAAAAAAAGTCTATCCAGTCCTATTCCTATTACTCACCTTGTGTTTTTTTGTCTTTTTAGCATCTAGGACTTACTAATGTGTCACAGTTCATTCACTTCTATTTTAAAAATGATTAGCTGTTTACATTTTGACAAGTTGCAGAATGTGTAGACACTGAAAGTTGATTAAGCATATGCAGAGTGTGCTGTTTTGTCTTTCAAATTGCCTCAGGAAGGGAAGAAGATAAACATTTAGGAAAGACTTTCTTATTTGTTTTTGGAAATTATTGCAGCTTGCAATTCAAGTGGAACAGGACTTCTGCATCTTTCTTACCCTAAGACTTTCCATGTAGCCAGCCCAGATTGTGTCCTTGGCTACAGCCTGGTGTTCTTCTGTCCAAAACTCCTGTTGTCTATAATCTTTAAATTGGAGCTGAATGGCTTTTTAAAAATATGTGGTTGCTCATTTAAAAATTGTGGGCGTAATGCTCTGATGTATATTCTACAGGAAGTCAAACCAGATAATTGAGACAGTCTACGTGACTTCATGTAAACTTTTCAAATGAGCTGGTTGTTCTCCCTAGACTTTTTAGGAGATAATGTCACTGCAAAGGTTAATAAGAATGTTCACATTAGGTGAAAATGGAAACCCTCAAAAACCAGAATATATTCCTCATAGGTGTAGCAAAAATGGAATATATAACGGGACTTAGGAGATTTTTTCTTAGTCTTCTAACAGTAGGAAAACCTCAGACTTTTTCTGTAATAGGGTAAAAAATGTGGAAGTGTTAACCAGTTTGAATAAACTAGTTTGCAGTGATGAAGAGACAGGCATTTCTTGCATCCTTTTGCTTCTACTGGCAATATTTAACTGAGGAAAAAGTAACTCAAGACTTATGAGAGGAAGTGCATAGGGATGGTCAAGTGCATGTTATAACTCATCCAGTTTATTTTTCTTTAGTATGATAGAAACAAACAAGCAAACAAAGTAAAACAGGAATTTTCACAACACTGCCCTCCTTGGCAGTGAGGAAGCATCTCCTTGTGAGATGCTTTTAAAGGATGTCTGAAATAGCAAGTGTTCAAGAATGAACCAGTATTGTGAAGTGTGAAGTAGAAACAAATGCAAATCATTCAAACAGCCAGTATATCAGTTTGGAGCTAGCTGAATGTTAACAGTGGTGCTCAGGGCAAGACTTCTCCGTAGTTCTTTTGCTGTGTTCTCTTGAAGATGTGATCCAGTGCCACAGGCATCTTCCAAATTTTACTGGTGGAGAGAGGTCGTAGTATCTCCCTCAACTGCTTTTGGAACCTCAAGTAGAGCTGATGTTGAGCTGAAGGAGCAAAGACAGCAAAACGACTCAGTAGTGTGAATATGTATGCTTCTGGTTGTAGTATGTTCGTGGCTACTAAAAAGTCTGGTGGGGTTTTTTTTGCGAGTCTCTTCACTGCTGGGAGCAACCAGCAGCACGTTGGAGATTCCTGTGTGCTAAACTGCTGAACTGGCTCTTTTACAAGCAGCTTTTTCATCTGAAGGGCACAACTGAGAAATTATACCTATACTTGGGAATACAGATTTTTGACATATCCGTGTAGCTTTCTTTAAGCCCTAAAGAGCAAGCCACTCCTAGCTTATACTCATCTGCTACATGGATCTGCATAGGAATGATAAGGCCCAGTGTCATTAACCCTCTAATGTATAAGACTGCAACTTCTTATCTCTTTCAGTGTCTTATATGTTACTGTCAGGCAGTTTAAAGGCCTCTTAATTTGCGTGTGTGGATGAACTAATTAACAATACAAAAATACGAAATCACCTTGTATTTTCTTATCAAGTCCTATGAGAGTTCTGAATTTGTCTTCATGAATAAGGCAAAATAATCAAAGAAGCAGAGCTTGTTAAATTTGCCTTCATTAACACTGAATTCATTTGCCTAAGTACTCTTACTCCTGCTGAGCTCACTTAAGAATACAATTTTCCCTGTCTGATATTTTTTTCTTCTTTCCCAGAATACATTTTCCAGCTAATAAGGAATCCACATTTTTGTTTATAAGAATTTTTCCTATTTCTGTATACTTCTTTCTGCCATAGTATCCAAAACCACACATTTATGAAAGATGATATTTATGTCAAAGTAGATCCAGCTAAGGCAGCCAGTTTGTAAAAGCCTGACAGACCTGTGCTGATTAGGCTTAAATTTCAACATCCACAACACAATCCCTTGGACAGGAAAGAAATTATGCATGTCATCTTGTTTTCCTTCATTTTATGAGAAAGTGCTGCCAAGTGCATTGACCTTCTTGGTGGTTTGTTGAAGTCAAGTAATTAACCTATTGGATCTTTTTATTGCCTTTGTGGCAATAAAACTCTTGGTTAGTTGGCATGTCCCATTGATTTAGGTCCTACTTATAAGTCAAAAGCCTCACTCTTTTTCCTTTCGCTTTAAGATTTTTCATCCTTCTTTAAATCTGATGTTTCACTTCAAAGATTCTGGCACTAAGATGTTAATTCAGATTTTAATCCATTCCTTGCCATTTGTGCACACTGAAATCCAATGTCTTAATCATCTGTACCCTCTTGGCTCACAGCTGTTTCCTCAACTTCTGATATCTGGCATATAAATCCTCTTAAGACCATTTCTGCTCAGTAAAATACCCAAGGCTACATCTGATATTTGACAGGATAATCCCAGTGGTATTTTCCATAGACTCCTTAACTCTCTTGGGCACTGTACAGTTCGTGTTTCCTTTTAATATTGGAGGAATGGTTTAATTGATTTTTCATTCAGCCATCCATTACTGACCTCTTTGTCAGACTTAATTCCTTACACTATTCTCAAATTGCATTTTCTCTCTCTTTTTTTTGTGGTTGATTTTTTTGTTCTTTAGAGTGGGACAGATGCACTCAGGAGTGCAGGGAGATGTTTACCCACCCACTGGGTCAGTCTGGCTTACTAGGCTCACTGAAGACTACGTTCATGTGCATTCGTGCTGATAGAGGTGTGTTCTGTATCTGTTGATGCAGGCACTGAAAGAGAAATCTTGAGTGGTTCAGTGCACAACTTTGTGCTTTTTCTTATCTCCACTTTTACCACAGAATGAGAAAATGGCCTGGGTTGCAAGGAATCTTAAAGATCATCTAGTTCCAACCCCCCTTGCCATGGGCAGGGACACCTTCCACTAGACCAGGTTGCTCAAAGCCTCATCCAACCTGGCATCGAATGCTGCCAGGCATGGGGCATCCACAGATTCTCTAGGCAACCTGTTCCAGTGCATTACCATGGTCAAAGGGAAGAATTTCTTCCTAATACCTCATCTAAATCTCTTCCCTTTTAGTTAAAAAATATTCCACCTTGTTATTCATGCCCTTGTAAAAAGCCCCTCTCTCTAGCTCTCTTGTAGACCTCCTTCAGGTACTGAAAGGACTGCAGCCTTCTCTTCACCAGCCTGAACAACTCAAACTTTCTCAGCCTGTCTTCATAGGAGAGGTGCTCTATCCCTCTGATCACCTTCTTTGTCATCCTCTGGACCACTTCCAGCAGGCTTATGTCTTTCTTGTGTTGGGGCCCCAGCGCTGGATGTAGTACTCCAGGTGTGGTCTCATGAGAGCATAAGGGCAGAATCACCTTCCTTGACCTGGCTACGTTGCTTTTGATTAAGCCCAGGATACGATTTGCTTTCTGGACTGTGAGTGCACATTGCTGGCTCATGTCCAGTCTCTCATCCACCGTCACCCCCAAGACCCCCTCTCCAGGGCTGCTCTCAATCCACTCTAGGAGCAACATGTATTTGTGCTTGGGATTGCCACAGCCCAGGTGCAGGACCTTGCACTTGGCCTTGTTGAACTTCATAAGGTTTGCAGGGGCCAATCCTTTAGTAAAGGAAATTTCTGGGAAGGTACAGTGTTGGCAGAAGCCACACCTGGGAAGGCTTCTCTGAAGAAACTGGATCACTGCCACTGATGAGTGCACTCCCAGCTGCACTGATTTTTTTTTTATTTTTTTTTTTAGTTTGTCTGGCCCTCTGCATATTAAGCTCATGATTTCTGATCATACCCTTTTTGCCCATTTTGGGGTATATGGAAGTCAGTTTTTTACAATGCCACAGGCTCCTTCCCTGGACTCTTGGTATCAGCTGACAGGAAGAAGCAGCATCTGCCCATGAGCAGATCCAGTGCTGTTAACATTTTTTTATCATCTTATTGTCATAATCCACATCATACTCATCATATAGCTGATTACCATTTTACTTCGATTGCAAGACTTCCAAGGCTTGCTGTACAAACTGCTTAAAACATGCCTGTTTTGTACACTGTCAATATTAAGTGCTGAACGCTATGTTTCAGGAATATATTCCTTCCTCCAAGGTCTGATATCAGAGTCTTGGACCGATTATATTTTCATCCTTTTGTATGTATTGCATTTGACAATGATTTTGAAAACCACAATATAAAGTCTTCAAATATCTGCAAGCCACATGCAAATAAAGACAGCCTGGAAAGTATTTGTTGTAGATTCAAACATAGTGCTGTTCAAATACATCAATAGAATGTCACAATGACTTAAGATACAAAAAATAAAAACCTTTACTATTTTCAGTAAGTCTTGCTTTGTATGATATTGTAGGTGAAGTTTGTTTTAAGTAGTATTAAATAAAAAACAGAAAGTCAATGACTTGCAAAGCAAAGTCATGAACAAGAGTAAAATTATTCCACCAAAGTTTAATTTCATATCCATAAACACATATGTACTCACAACTTTTCCTTCTTGATGTGTCTTGATTTTTATATGTACATATATGCAAAAGAATAAATACCAGTAGGCATTTGAATTTAATTCCAAGGGTTGGGATTACTAATTGACCAGAATTAGCTTAACATGAAAAACTGAATACCCCTCTCAGAGTCTGAGTTCAAATCATCTCAAGTTATCAGTCTCTAAAGAGGAATATAAGAAAATACTTGTTCAAATGGGGAAATTAAAAAAGTTAAGGCCAGAAAGCAATAATCTCTCAATTCTGTGTTGAACGTAGAGCATATAGCCATATGTATATGACAGTTACTTTTGTTTAAAAAGAATATATAGTTTTTTAAAACACAGCAAAATTCAAACTTAGCAAGAAAATGTTAATGTTTATGCATTATTTAGTTCCAGTATTGCCAAGAAGTCTGCCCACACAGAGTCTCAACAGATGCTAAACATATACAAAGGCTGCCAAAAGCTGAAACCGTTGCATAGCCTCCTTCTCACATTGTGTCACTTAAATTCAGGTGTTAATCTCTGCCTAGTTTATTGAACTCTACCAGACTGAGAAAAGCAAATTCCATTTTAGTGATGTTTCAGACTCCTGTGATCTTTTTTTTTTTTGCATGTATGTTAATTTCTATTAACTTCTAATTTGTAATGTTACTTAAGTTTGGTTAAGTAAGAATAACCAGATTTAAAGGAAATCCTGAAAACCTAAGTCTTTTGCTTTTGCTTTATTTATATATAGAGAGAATACTAACTGGTGTGCTAGAAGTCTGTAAAGGCTTCAGAACTCATAGAAGACTTAAGGATGATTAAGATAAAATGTCTGTCCACATGAAATAGATATGAAAGATGGATACATGTTCTGCAATTTCACTTGACAGTAGTGGGAATGTGCTGGTTTAAACTCACTGAACATACCGATAATTTAAAGTCTTTTTCAAAGACTTTAAAAGCTGCTTACTGTGCAAAACTGTCACATGAGTAAAGATATCTAGGAATGTTAGAACTTTTATGCCCCTTAAATAATATATCACATATAATATTTCTGCTTAATGAACTGAATAAACATTGAATATCTAATAGGACTTATTACAAATATTATTTTATAAATTGTCCCAAACTGAGACACAAATTCTTAAAAATTAATCTTTCAGACTTGTTTAGGAAAATGGTTATAAAGAGAGGGTTAGAGCTCAGCACAGATTATATTTTTTTCACTTTCACTGTAGACAGGAAGGTTCCTTCTTGGCATCAAGCACTGTTATAGAATATACCTTACACCGTTACTCAAATAAAAGTCTACTGAGGATAGTTTGTGTGTTTCACAGAAGGGCTGAGGTGTCTTATCAGTCCCATGGAAGTGTTTTTGGGTTTTTTTCTAGTTAGGTTCAATGTACCCTTAAATAATCCTTTGTTATTTAGATTGTCTTAATTTCTCCATGCTTTCTCACAGGTCTCAGGGACTGGTGCCTCCTGGAGGCAGAGAAGGCAGGAGTACCTTGGTCTTCCCTGTGCCCTTTGTCACCAGGTCCCCTGCCCTTCATCAACAGATCGCTGTGGGTTTTTCCCAGTCTGTGTGTTGCTCTCACAACTTCTCGTAGAAGTCCTTCTTCTTGCTTTTTTTACTTTCCTTACCAGATTCAGCTCTTGATGGGCTTTGGCTTGCTTATCGCTTTCTAATTAATTCTGTACTGTTTCTGACAATTTAAAAAATGCTAGTTTTCCTCTTTAGCTAGTGTCTTCAGATTACTGAAGACTGAAATGCAGTCGTAGTTGAAATGGCTACTTGCAGAGAATGGCTGTTTCTGAAGTCAAACTTCCTCTATTTACCAAGGCAATTTTGGGCAGTTTGAGTTTCTTGCTGTGAGAAAAGTTTTGTGAATTTTTGGGGTTCCCATACTAGATGTAGGAGAAAGCATATTGTAAAATGAATAAAACTAATAAGGAGAAATATTTTTTCAGATGGCTCCAACGTAGTGAAAAAGAGAAAATGTAAAGCCAAGTTCTTCTTTCCTAAGTCTCACTGTTACAGTTACTAGATGACATCAGCTTTAGCAATTATAGTTGGAAAATATAGATGTAAAATGCTAATGGCAAGTTAGTCTGAAAGTGCTTCGCAGAACATGCCCTGGAAGCAGGGATTTAAGAGGTAATAGAGGCACTTGACAACTCTTAGGGAAAGCTGTGGCTTGAAAATCACACATTTCCAGGTTTTTAAGTGTGGTGTTTGTAAGGCTTTCAAAAAACGAGAGGTTCACTAAACCTTTTTCTTGTGTTTGTGTGCTTGTGAATGGAAATGAACTCCTTTGCCTGTCTTGTGGAAGTGTTAGCAGAGAGAGGCAAGTGTTGGAAAAAATAGCAGTAAGTTCAAGCAGTGGTGACTGCAAAAGTGGTAGGACTTGTTAGATGCAACAGAGAACTTGGGCTCCATGGCCTCTTTTGCAAGAATGTGTAAATATTAAAAAATGCTTAAAATGATGTAATGGAACAAGTATACAGAAGGTTGACCTCCTGGATTTGGTTTCCTAGCAAATGCAAAACCTGAATTTTATTTGAGGTTTGAAAACCTTTTGATGAACTCTGTGCTTACAGCACAGCTGGGATGATTTATGGCTTTGTGATTTCAATCTATAAAAGGCAGAACTTCACTAGGTTGTGCTGTAGTGTTGAATTTTGAGGTTTCAAATGCAAGTCATTAGCTTTTTCCAGCCCTTCACTTAAATCTTTTAGCAGATACAGTTTCTCTTCCAGCTATTGAGACATTTCAGATAAATAAAAATGAAGCAAAATAAAGCAACTCCACAATCTGTGAAATAAGGTTCAAATAAATAAATGTCCACTCTAGTTTCAGTTCAGTTTTACTAGCCTACTTTAATGCTGTAGTTTTCAAGTCACATGTATTTTTGAGAAGAAACAATATTAGCAAGGTGTGAGTTTCTCAAACTAAGTAGGTCTAACCAGGCTATGCCTTGAGGGGATTGTAACAGCCAGTTTTTGTCAGAGCTTTGCTTGTTTTAAATAGTATATCTGTGCAAGGTTAGTGTAATCTGTACTTTGCACGTTGCTGCTAATTTGAGTCATGCCAAAGCAAAGAAAGCATGTGAAACACTGCTTGCATCTCAACTGGAAAGTTTTAGTTGTAATTAGAGTTAGCAGCTGCTTCTCTGATCATTCAGTAGCAGGAAGACTGAAACAGATCAATGCTATTAGTCATTTTTACTTCCCTCAGACTTAATTTGCAATTATTTACCACAATTCATGAAGAAGCTCAATGAAACACCTTGTAAGTGCATTGCCACTATGCTTCTGTGGGGATGGTTACTTAAGGGCAAATGAAATTGGATGGCCAGAAAAGGTGCATTCTCTTACTGTCAGCATACTTGTATGTGAAGTCTGCCTAGAACCATGCTCTGTCCCTGAGGCCAGCTGTCATAGGGAAGCTTGTGTCCATGCTAATTAACTCTGCTAGTCTGTACACAGGGTGGAGATACGGAATTGCCACCTGGAAAAGGACCATGGAAGGTTTTCATTCAAAAGGATTCCTGGGGATTTCTTGAGAGTGTGCTAGCTGGGCCAGACCAAGACCTTCTCAGACACCTTTCTAACAATTTAAAAACATATTTAAAAACATATTTATTTATTGTGCTTGGGAACATTCCCTGGAAGCATTTTAATGTACAAGTATTGATACAGTCTCAGTGTCTTTCAGAATGTTGGCAAGATCTTCTTTTTCACCAACTCAAATGAAAAATATTCTAAGAAATTCAACATGTATTTGCTATATGAGCATGAAATATTGCATATGCTCCTGTTTCACTGTCAACTTGTATGTGTGTTGAACATTAATGTCTGTTGATGGCCAAATCTTTCCTGACAGTTTGTCAGGCACCCACTCTGCAATATGAATCTCATGGCCTGATGCAGATGAGACATAAGATCTGTTTAAGATCTGTTTTGACCTGATGCCAAGTGAAATGGCAGGGGAAAAAATGTATTCCAGGGAATAAGTACACATCATTCTTGAATCAGAAACTGCTAGTTGAACCACCAAGCATATTTTACAGGAAGCAAAAGTAAATTCATTGTGGTTTTCAGTTTGTACTGCACAGCTATAAAAGCTCATATTTATGCAACCTTTTAATCGTACAATGGTCTAGAAAATGCAGCTACAATTCATGATTAATGCCATGCATATGCTTATATTGTGATAGCTTCTCCTGTTGAGTCAAATAAGAATGTTGTGTTCCTGAGAAATAAGTCTGAATTCTGTGTGCAGAGCCACTCACGTTACATGTTGAACTTTCTCTGTTCATTATATCCAATTTCTCCTGGAGTCTCCTCACCTTTAACCCTTTGACTTGTGGTGATATATATTCAGTGAATATCAGAACTCGTTTTCCCACTTTTTAACTAGACATACTTTTGAAAGGTAATCTGGGAACTACCTCAGTGTGGTGAATAAAAACTTACCTCATTGCAAGTTTGAATTTCAAATGAAACATATACTTTTATGCCTTACTAAAATTAGACTTTTATATCCATAAAAGCTAATAATACCATAGATTTTACCTCATGTTTGTTCCAGGGCACAGTGCTAAAGTGTCTCCTTCACACATTAGTTTTGAAACTATCTCAGTGCCTAAAAAGTTACCATGTTTTTCTTTTTTCCTTTTTTCAGCTGTGGGACCTACTGCAGAAGTTGCAGTTCATCATGACATACATTGCTCCCTGGCAGATTGCCTGGGGATCATCGTTCCATGTTTTTGCTCAGCTCTTTGCAATACCTCATATCCTTTATAAATTTGCTTTTCTTTATTCTTACATTCTTCTTCATGTACGTAATTTATTTACAGTGTTTGAAAAAGGTACAAAATTCCTAGGTAACTTATTTTAAAATGTGAAAATGCTTGGAGCATCTTCTACTGATGTGTTTATGCCTGCTCACTTCCCACCCAGCCACATTCTGCAAATCACTTACTTTCCTAGTCCTCAGCGCTGACTTTTGATGTATCCAGAATTAATATTGTGATGGACATATTATGAAGTGCTGGGCTTATGGCTGATTAAGCTCTCAAATATTAGTTCTTTTCTCAGTTGCTTGTAGCGGTATCTCAGATACGAATTCATTTCAGTGAGCCAATTTCTGCTGCAGCTGTCCTGATTTTTTTTTTTATTTATTTGAGAAGCAGATGGATTTTAACATTTTAATGTAAATTTGTCATTGAGGTGCTGAGAAACATTCTCCTTCTTAACATTTCCACTCTGGTTTATGAGTTATATGAGTTATATATGTTCATCAACACTATATCATTCCTTTAGAAGCAGTCTGTTTCGGTGCCTGTTTCAGGGCTGTGAATATTGAGTTTGTGGATGTGGGGAGTAAACACAGAGTTCAATGACCCTCAAATGTTTTTATGGTTAAAAAATGTATATTGAATTATCAGAACAAAAATTATTCAGTTTAAAGTCAACTTCAATTAGAAACTTGATTGAACACAGAAAAAATGTAATACAAAATAAAGTATTTTAACTGAACAAATTTAACTTTATTGACAGGTAAGGCATTATCAGATACTTAGTTTTAATTTCTTCCTTCCTTCCTAACCAATGTAGTGGAAGAAGAGTTGACAAAGTGGTTTCAGTGTAGACTTACTGAAGAGTTTACTTTGTACTCTTTATTAGATATATGCACTTACGTTTTTGTCCTTTTTTTCCTTGAGTGATTTCTTCCCTCTGCTCTTTGCTGTGAAACATCCAATGGTGATTAACAATGCTTATGTTTCTAGCTAGGAAGAACAAAGAATAAGAGCCTCAGACAGAGAAAAGTGCACACAGAATAACATCCAGAGGGAAAGCCTTAGGTTGTCAACTTATGGAAGAAAAGCATTATAAAAGCAGTGATCTGTCTTAAGAGTTTTAGGTGATTTGTAGAAAATCATTCCAGAATTTCACAACAAAAAACATTTTCATCTCTGTTTTAGGTGTGAATTGCAGGAGAAGTGTATATGAAGTTATTTAGCCAAATATTTAAGAGCTAAGATTATATTTCAAGTTTCCCTTTGGTCACAAATATTTTGTGCAGTGAAAAGTTTGCTGTCAATAGATGTATCCATTAAATTTTTCGAAATGGAAAGTAGATAAAGCAGGGTTTAGTTTGTTTGCAGAGTTATTGCTAAAGAGATCTAGACTAGCTTTCTGTTATTGATAGTATGCTTTGTAAATGCAACGTTGCAATTAAGATACTGGTTAAATGCTGAAGTTACTATTCCCACAACAGTAACTCTGCCAGCCTCTTTGCACATTATTTTTGTTTGTTGTTATCATAACCTTGCAAAGAGTAATGATGAATTTGTGTTCTAGTTTGCAGAGGCACTAAGCCTGCCATTTCTTTGCAGAGTTAATTATTTGTGGCTCTTAATTGCTTCAGTCACATCTGCAAACAGGATGTAAATTTTTAAATTTTGAAGAGCCTCAGTGAATTTGTGCTGTATAGCTCAGTGAGATGAGTGTTTTGGCATGCTTTAATGCATTTGATTCCAGCGTAGAGGGCACGAAAGGCAGTGTGTGTGGAGGGAGCTTTGCCTGGTGGAGGCTGTGGAGTCTCCATCATTAGGAAACTTCAAGAATTTAGATGAATGTCTGTCAGGAATCATGTAGGTTTTGCTTAGACATAATTAAAGCATTGGTAATAATAAAAAAAAGTAAAATGACCTAATAAAAACAAATTGGATACCCTCAAATAAAAAAACTTTATGACAGATAATTCCCCGCTGCGCACCTCAATTATACGTATGGGAGTCAGGCCGTTACTTGCTCTCGTGGCATGCTTAGAGGTATGAAACAGTTAGTTAAAATCGCTCTTCACAAGTTGAATGGGAAACGTCTTCCATCATCCCTTTAGTAGAGTATTATGTCTTTTAGGAAAAAAACCCCTGATGTTACTGATTTTGTCTTAGACACAAATGGTTTACAGTGGACTGCAAAATGCCCTAATTCATGATGGTGGTGGCCATTTTTAAATCAATCATGATACTAGAACTCACTTTAAAAAACTTGGTTTGCTGTCCTTATCTGTCCTCTTTGTTCTCATTTCCTCTCTTCAGCTCTCATGCCTCCTTCTCTTATCTGACAGTTGTAAATACTTGTTCGTCTTGCACAGCCAATGCTTGGTTATGACTACAGTGTAATGTGTCAGTTTAACTTTTTTGATGCGCTTGCTTTCTGCTCTGTGCTCTCTCTCACTTTTTTAAGCTTTAGACTTTGAGGGCAGCTCATTTTTCAAACTCTGTAATGCAAAAGACACAATTCCAGACCACTCCCTTTCAGTAAGTTTGAGGGATTTGAGAGATACCTTTTGGCAAACATTTGTTTTTTGTATTTTGTAAGTGGCTCTGAAAGCATGGCTAGGTTGCCTTTTTATGGAAATGGTGTGCCAAGAATGATGCTGTGTGTACTAAAATTTTTTTTTTGCAAAGTCTCAGAGTCTGTGGGACACACATACAGTATATTGCTATAAGAGGGTAAGCTGAAAGTCTGTGGTTATTGGATGATTTATCCTGAAATCTAGTTTGAGATGTGCTTGATCACTGTACTTTGACAGTGGTTCCTTAATTCATGGCTTCTTTACTTTGTAGCTTCCTCCCAAGAGAGGTATAAGGAAGGACAACTGGTCTCATGCCAACTTGGAAGTCTTTTTCCTTCGATTTCATGGATGTGCTATAAATTAATGAAGAATTTAAGCCTAACATTTTATTTGCTTGCATTTATTTAATCATATTTCTTTTCATTTGCATCTTTTTCAGTATCCTTATTCCTCTCCTAACTTGCTTTCCAGCAGTCTGAAACACAACTTTATCTAAGCTATGGATTCAGTTATTCATTATGTTTGTGTGTGATATTTACTACTCTGCTGTCCTCACCTTCTCATTTCATATATGTTTTAAAAGTATGAAATGCTGAACATTTTTTACCTTTTGACCAGCATGGAATATTAAATTGTCAGTAAGAATTAACATAAAAGCATGACTAAACCAGCAGGTTGGGTTATAGAGGTATAGTTTCTTCATATACTAGGTAATTCCAAAACAAGCAGAAGCTCACAGGACAGAATACTGGACACGGTGAGAGCAAGACTGCAGTGCAGAGAAAGTGCTTTTTTGGTTTTGTGTGTATGTGGGTTTTAAACTCTCTATCAGGCTCTGGAAAGGCACTCCTGTATTTTAGGAGCTCCACTAGGTAGCTGGAAAAGGGCACTTAACTGTGCTGCCTATGCTCGAGATCTGTCCTGGGGCAGAGATTAGACAGGGTCACCCTGGTAATAGTGTACTCTGTTCAGACATGTCCCCTCTGTTACAACTGTGTAGCATTGAAGTGCCACCAATTGCGTGCTGGTCCTGGGTAGTTTGGCACTGCCTTCCTTTCCTTTACTTACCACCTCTTTGGTAAAATCAACAACAAGAACAGAAAAGAAAAAAAAAAAAGTCCAAAGAGCTGCCTCAACATTTTAGAAGTATAGTGAAATAATTTGTGTTACCTTAACTTGAAATTTTCAGACTCTGCTATGCTTTTTTTTCAAACTCTGGCCACTTCAGTCTTTTCTACACCACTGAGTCCATTCCTGGGTAGTGTCATCTTTATTGCATCATACGCAAGACCGATCAAGTTCTGGGAGAAAAATTACAAGTAAGACTATTCAAAATTTTCTACAATTGTTATTCGTAAAGTTTTTGCTCTTACTAGGATCATTTCTGGAGATAGTTTTCTTTCTGAAGATAATCCTTATATTGTTTCAGGGCATGAGAGGTTAATCCCTGAATCTTAATTCTGGTGTTTTACTATTTCATGGTTATTTGGTTATTTCTGAAAATGTATTTAAATAAGTATTGGTATGTTACAGATGAGGTGTCATGTTGCATTTGTTGTACAGACATGCAGTAACAAAGCTGTGGAAAAAAAACCCGCTAAAACTCCCAGTTGTCAGCTAGCTAGTGTTAGCAGCTAAAACTATGAAGCCTTTGGCACTGAGTCAGGCCGTATGAGTACATTTTACATAACTAGCCTGATTAAATGTCACCCTTTGGAATGTGGCAGGTAACTCTTTTAGCAAAGTGATGTTGTGCATGCATTGTCATTATTTGCTATATCCAGTCTTGCAGCTTGTCTGAAGAATTGGTTATCAGATTTTAGCTGCCATTTCTGTAGTTTAAGAAGGGCATAACCAATGATTGAATAAATTCTGCCAGACCAATGAGAAGTACTGTGCACTTACCACACCTCTTGTATTGGTGCTGCTTGTGTATCCGAGAACTTCAAGAGAATTTAAAACTAGAAATTACAGTGATTGATTTTCCATCTTTCAGGGAAAAAGGCCTGTTTAGTTTGAAGAGTTTTATTTTTTTTTTGATTTTGACTTGTGTCAAGTGAGTAAATATGTATTCATCTATAAAGAAATTAGTCAGACAAATCCAAGTCATACAGAGAAGCTTTGTCTTTGTGTCTGAATATGGTGAGATTTGTGGAAACTTTTCGAGGGGAGCTGAGTTTTGTACACTGGGGCCAGATCCTAACAAAATTCTCTCTCACCTATCTCTTTTTCTTGGGTCAACAGTATAATTACTTCAAGGGAGTGAAGTTGAGGGCAGTTATGGACAGGCAGGAAGCTACCACTAATCCCACAGACAGCTTTACATTTTCGGATGGAAACTGAACAGTATTAAGTAGGAAGTGGGGATTGTAACATCTGCTACATTTGTCTTCAACCAGAGCGTTTCGAAGGCCTGTGGTTTCTTTTCTAGGCGCCAATTAGACAATCAAACTCAGTTGTAGGCGCATCACTTCCATATAGCTAGATTAGTCTCAAGTTTCTAGGTCATTGTAGAAGGAAATAGAGGGGATCATTTGCTTTTGGTTTTTCTAATGTTTTGGGACAAAATGAACAGAAGATACTCAAAGGAAATACCAAATATGGTTGATGCTTGATACTTAAATAAGGGCAGGAGGAGGTATCTTGTTTTCATCATCATATGCTTGAACCATCTGTGATTGTCTCTAAGGGAAGTGAAGAACTTGGTGCTAGTAATTTTGGAAAGCAAGATAATTATTTTACCCATAAACTGTAAAACCCCAAGTGCAAAAACCCCACCCTGTTAGTACTTTAATCTACCACTGCTTGTCCTTGCAAAATAAGCAGTAACTACAACTTTGTATTCAACATGAAGGCTTAAGTTACTCTTTGTAAAAATCATACTTTGTTGTTAGCATTCTAATGTATCTTTTGTGATCTCACTTAAAACAAAAACCACAGCCTTACCTCTTGAAAACCTTTCAGAAGTGGAAAACAGCCTTTTAGAAGATGCAGATTGTCAGAGGGAAATGGATGTTTGCCTGAACCTGTGACATTTCACAATATGCACATATAACGATGGCTCCTAAATTTATATTCTTTTTCTCTCTAGCACTTCTTATTCTCTTTTTCCTTTCTTCCATTTCAGTATTTCATTGCTCACACAAGGAACTAACCAGAGTGAGTTAGCGTTGGACTGAAAATCTCCTGGTTTATTAAAATGACAATGTGAAAAGACAGAAAAAGGCAAAGGAAGGGAGTATTTTTTTACTAAGAATAATGACATTTTCTACAAAATACTTAAAATAATTGAGTGATCCTAACCTTACTGCTGTGAATCTTGAGCTTTCAACATCTAAACATGCAAAAGGATGGCGTAATTGCTTTCTTTCAGAGCTGTGGAGTTAAATAGGATCAGAAACTTGAGGTGAAGTGGAAAGTTGTTCTGGCTCCTGCACTGACTTGTCTTTGGGCTGCAGTTTCTTACAGCCAGATGTGCACTGAATTTTAAGATCATATAAGACAGAACAAACAGATGGGAAAGTTAGTGTACAGATTTCCTTTTTGGAATGCATTGACAGTTTTCCCAAGTTCAGCTCACGGAATTCATGAAAGTCACAGGTATGAGGTAAGCTCATATTAAGCAGAAGCTCTTGATTTATTTTTTTCTGTTTTCATAATCATTCCTTGTTGCAAGAGCTTTTACTTATGGGAAAGGTACCTTCAATGTACTTTTATGTAGCTTTTTTGTTTTGCCTGCCTTCCTCGTTCATTTTCAAACACTTCCTTGCTATATTGACAACTAAGTTAAATTATCACATATTAACTACAAAAACACTCATTTACATTTATATGAAGTTAGAGGTTGTCAGTTCCAGGGTTATATTTTTTATAATTTAATCTCTTAATTGGAATACCGAAAACAATTTTGACAAGTTGTCTAGATATCAAAATTGTTTCTCTTCCAAGTCATAAATTAGTTTGCTTTCTTAGATTGTCACTTTTGTTCATCAGTATTTGCACACTTCACTGCTGTCAAGCAAGCTTCCTTGTTATTTTTTCACCTAAGAAAAAGTTATTTTTGCATCTCATTTGAGCCAACAGTGGCAAATTAGATGAGGAAAAAAGCATTCAGTCCATTTTCTGTAAAGTGAATCCAAAGTTGAAGCTTTGGACATTAGCAAGTACAGAGTACCATGTTTATTAATAGAGCTGGGTTATTAGGCCAGTAGTCTGAGCAATGAGCAACTGCTCCATTTAGTCCTTGAAGTGTTGGTTTGGTTCTCTATGTGGCATTTTCTGAGTGCACAGATACATATCTTGCATTTCCATTGTTTCTCTTAGTCCCACTTTTTCTGCCGGCTAAAGAGGAGTTTAAGTCCTCAGGTTTCTGACTGGGCTTCTGCCACTCTAGATGATGTAAACTGGAGCTGAAAGTCTTAGAGAATTAAGATGATGGCTTGTTTGTTTTTTCAAGTACATGGAAGGAGTCAAGTGGGTAAAAGAAAAAGAGATTCATTTTGAAAGCAAGCAAACTGTGAAATTCCTAACAAGCCCTTCAAAATTCACAAGTCATACTGTAGCTCTTTGTGCTCTTGCAGTGTTTGTGCAGAGCATGGGTGTTCTTCCCTGCAATCAGCAGATGCTGTTTGTTTTTTCTGTGCACTTTGGTACTCACTGCATGCAGAGTCTAGTACACCAATGTATCACTGAGGTCAGGGATCGTTCAGGGGCAGAAGAAAAGGTGACTTTAAAAGGAAGAAAAATAAGGAAGATGAGTAAGAAAGAATGACTTCTCATGCAATCACGGTTTTACAGCTTTTGCTGCCATTGTTGAGAAGAGAGGGGGGTGTAAAGTGTAAAGTGTAAAAGCTGGCCTGCTGCTCATGAGCTGGTCACCTTGTGAGAGTTCAACTATGAGGCATTTTCTTTCTCTTTCTCCATTTATTTTTGTTTTTGTTTGTTTGGTTGTTTTTTTGGTTTTGTCTTAAAAAGGTTGCTGCAACATTGGCTTTGTCCTGCCATTAGCCTGGGTCCTGCTTCCTAGTTTGAAGAGTGCTGTTTTAGTCTTTATTTTCACAGCTGTTGGAATGATTAGGCTGTAGATGTCAGAGAGAGAAAGGGAAACAGTAAATCTTGTTTAATGTATAGGCACTTTAAAGCATAAAGTGTTTGTTCAAATGCTGTTGTTCAATTCCTCTGCTTTGCTTTTTTTTCTCAAATACTTTATCATGCTGCAACCCAACTTTGTCCTTCTCCTCCCTTCCTCTTATCTTGCTTTGTATCTTGGATCTCACAATGGACAGAACAGAGCAGGAAGTTTGCTTTCATTCCCCATCGGGTCTAACTGCTGGATCACGTTGAGCAGCCTATTCTCTGCTACAGCTGTGACTTGTTCCCACAAAGACCAAATTGCCACCAGGAATCTGGAGATTTTGCTGTTTACAAGCTGCTTGTCTCTCCTGAACCTTCCTATTTCTATTCTTCTGTTTCAGTGCCTATTTTTGGGTAAGGCACAGCTTGCATTTACTTTGAAGTGTCTTGAGTGAATTACAGTGTGGTATAACTGAATTAATTAGGTGTCTCTAAAGAGGCTGTGGTTAAATTGCCAGTTATCTCAGACTGGCATTAAAGGATGCCTCTTTGTGTTTGAGACTGGAGCAAGCCTTCTTTTGTCCATATTTTTAAAAAGTATATCGCTGTGTTATTGTTCCAGTTATTGTGGTCTGGAAAATAACCACTTGTAAGGTTAATTCAGCTGGGAGTAGAGAGTGAGGAAAACTTGCTCTGCTTCAGATGTACTGCAGATGGCTTTTTCTCTTTTCCTACCAGCTCACTTTAGTTGCCTGTCTTTAAGAGCCTGCAGGTGGAATGGGAAGACTTTTCCCACTGTAAACGTAATTTGGGTTGACCTCACGTGATGCATGTGTGTGAGAAAAGGAGCTGTGAAAGGTACCTGTCTGCTCCCTCCTTTTTCCCTATAAAATAACAGGCTCTCCACTTCCATGTGCTTATTTTTAACATAGCCTAGTGCATCTGGTTTCCCTGTGAGCTTGCTTGTCTGTTACAGCTGTTAAAACCCCTTTCTGAACACAAAACATCATTCACCCATAACTATCCATGGGCCTTGTTTGGGTTCTGCACACTCAGACCTTTCAAGTTGTTTTTTAAGACTTTTTTTTAGTCTTTCTTGCTGTGTTGTTTGATTTTTCACATGTTCGTAGACCTCCATAGTAGGGATGTTTACAGAGGAACAACTACAGTAATGTTTGTAATTCAGTGAAGGCTTGGACATTGATTTATAATGAATACCTTCAAGAAAGGTACATTAACCTCTGAAGTCAACAATTATAGCAAAACCTCAGCATAGGAGAACCTTTTTTATCCCTAATTAACAGGAGATAGCATTTGCCGTATTTCCTCAAATATCACTTCAGAAATGTTATATTCTGACTACTGTCACTGCCCTACTTAGGGTTCAAACTTACTTAGAGTTCAAATTTTCCTGAGTATTTCCAGCTATCTGGCATGAAAACTATTGCAGCCAGGAGTTTGACTCTTCATTCCAATTGTTTTAGTTTCTTCCAAATTGATTTTTTTGCTCTACTAATTTTTGTATTTCTCTCTGTCTGCTTCTATTTCTATATTTTTTATGTCTATATGTAGATTTTTAATTTTTTTATTTATTTCTACTTATGTTTTATGAACTGACCAGAAAGAAGCTCTGTATTCCAGTTGCACAACTTTACTCCAGAATGAAATGAGGTTCTAGTGCCTTTGTTCACAACTATTACTCATGAATGCTAGCTTCTTTGATGACCACAATTCTTTTAAGAGGGATCGTCATTGAGTTGCCCTCAGAGCTTCTCCAGGCTTCTACTGAGGGTTAATTTAGAACTCTGCAAAAATGGTGTAAATAAGTATCAGCATGTAGATAAAACCAAAATGGTCACTTATTAGTGCCTTGGACTTAAAATAAATAGGACCAGTGGTTTTTAGTATAAGTTTTTGGTATTTTGTCTTCAAATCAGAAGGGCTGACTGATCCTATTTACAAAGCATGTAGAATTTTGTGAGAGTCTTTCTGGAGATGTCAAAGGACTTAGACCCTTGAGAATCCAGCCTATACTGAGGGATGCTTAGGCCTGACTTCTGTATCCTTAAGTAGAGCATTCATGTTGATTGTAGTGGCACTCCCTGACTGGCAGTGGTGCAAAAGCTGAAATTTCAGGAAGCTGCTATTTTTCCTTCAGTACTCTTCTCTTAAAACTGGCAGATTTCCCATTAAAGATGACTGGGGGGAAGGGAATTCAGGAGGGTGGGGGAAGAGGAGGGGGTAGAAAAATGCTCCTCTATTTAAACAGTAAGTATAAACTGGTCTTTGGGAAGTTGTGTCCTGTTCTCTCTGTGCCTTTGTGACCATGGTTCTGGCACTAGGGGAAAGAGTAGAGAAAACCAAAATGTTTGAAGAACAAAGAACATCTTTGTCTGTACTTCAGCCTTTGTTCTTCATGAGCTCTCTAAAGTTACATGTTATTCATTAGACTTACTCATCTGTCTTCTCAAGACTCTTCCCTGTCTCCTCCCCGCTGTAGTGCCTAACCACTGTATATCTTCACATTGCATGCCACCAGTACTGCCCATAGTCTTGTACCTGCAACACTTGCCTTCTTTGGGAGTCTTTAATCCCTTTCAGCAGGTGTGTGGAGCTTTGTGGAGTGAAAAAGCCACAGCATTCAGTTGTGGCAGATGTTACTTCAGGTACAACCTCAGGCTAAAAGAAGCCCTGCTAGAAACTACCTTCCCTTCAATGTCTTGAGATGTCATCTGCCCTAGAGTAAGTGACCCTGTGTGCATGTGTGCCCCTTTGGCCACTTGCTGTAGCATGGAGGTATGCATACCTCCTCTCCAACCCAGCTCTCACCTCATCACTTGACTCCATGTGTGGAATCACACTCAACTGGGAAAATGTGAGAAAGGATGGGCCAGGAAGACCAGGCACCTTTAATCAAATAGGCCTGGTATTAAAATAAATGTTTTTTGAGTTGCCTGGAGTTTCACACTCAAGGGAGGCTATACAAAATTCAAATATGTACTTTAACTGTTTGGCAGTATCTGTTTAACTGGTAACATCTCTTCTTCTCAAATTTTTGCCCCTGGCAATCAATAAAACAAATTGAGGCTAATTGAATAGGAGCTATATGTGTGATAATTAATTGGGAGTGCATTCTGATTCAGTGCTCTATAGTTCCCTGCCGAGTTAAAGATGTATTCACAACTCCAATTCACTGAATCATTCTAAGAGGACAGAATAAAGACAGGAGGGAGACATCAGAAAGGGAATTCATGCTGAGATCAGGAGGAACACAAGTAGAGATCAAAACCATAAGTAGGATAAATGAAAAGGGAAAGGGATGGGCAAAAAAGGAAAAGGCGTGCAGTAAAAAATCTGAGTGTAATACAACAGACATTGATAAGCAGGAACTCAGACCTATAGAGGAAATTATGAGCATGATAGAAAAAGACTTTTAAAGATACTTGGAAAGAAAGGTAGCAACAGGCCATAAGAGAAAGATGAGGATGGACTCCAGTCAGAGATAAGAAGTATGTAATATTTTAAGGGCTTGTGTGGATATACAGTGGCACTCAAAATTTATAAGCTGTTCATCTAATGATTAGCTTCCAAATTATGTTAATCTAATGAGATCAAGTTAACTCATGAAATTTCTGTCATGGTGAATATTGGAAACCTCTTGAAATTGTTGACTGAATTTCCGTAAGAGTAAGTGTTCTCAGCAAGTGTTCATCCTATTTTCTTGGATGATGTAGATCACATCTTGGTTTAGATTTAACTGAATCAAACATTTAGGGGCAAGCTGAAGTTCGGAGTACTAAACTCAAAACGTTCCATTCAAGGAAATGCTTATTCAAGCCACTTTTGTCAAAATGTGAAAACTGGTAAAGCTGAGATCACAGAGGAGGTGTTCAGCAAGTGTAACCATTCTAACTGAGGTGATATATAAGTCATGTACAAGTATCTGGAGGGAGTAGTTAATGCTACAGCATGCTCAAGCCTTGATTGTGTCCTGATGTACAAGAATATAGACTGGACCCAGGTTGCCTCGGGGCTTATAAAAGCAAAATGTAAACTAGCTGTTGCTTCTTTCTGAGATAATGCAAAATGCAGAATTCTGTCACCATTGCCACTGAGAATTGTCTCTGGAAATTTGTGCTGTTTAGGACTAGGTAAATACTGAATGAATGCTAGAGGGATTTTTTTTTTATTATTTTAAAGTCCTTTGAGTAGCAGTGTTTGCTTTCAAAATATCAAGGATGTTTTCAGTCTGAAGGGTATTGTAGAGGCTACCATAACGACTACTATAATTTTTTAACATTCTCAACAGTCCTTTAAATGAGAAAAACAAGTTTTAAAAGATATCCCTATTTTAGACTGGATTTTGTACAACTGCACAGCAGCAGTAAGATTTTTCTTGTTCTTCAGTGTAGTGTCACTGATGCTGCACTTACAGGTTTACAGCACTTGAATGGCTTGGTTTGCTTCCATTTTGCCTTCCTTCATCTTTTGGTGAGAAATATGTATATAAAAAACCCTATAGTGAACTTAATTAGTATTTCTGATACAGACTTTCTTTGAAAGACATCATTCACCAATCTTTGCGTTAATCTTGTATTTCTTCATACTTTCTTGCTACCTCTACCTCCTAATTTTATTATTAAGCACTTTTAGTCTAAAAGATAACTAAAATATCTCAAGTGTATGCTATTTTAATATTGCACACTGAAAACACATGAAAGCACTTTATCAGTAGTAAAAGATATCGAGAATTAATTCTGAAATGCCTTGTTGTCCTCTCCTCCTTTTATGATGTTTAAACAATGTGTCTTTGTGTGGAGTCAAGGAGGAGAAACATCTTGGCCTCATTTGCTGAATCAGCTCTCATCATTTGTTTTGTTTTGTTTTTTTTCCCTGTCTGTTCTTGCTCTCTCTTTCTGGTAAAAACTTCAGCAGGATATTTCTCATCACCTCCTTTCTATTCTCCAGATCCCTATAGTTTCTCAGGCTTTTGCTGTTTCTCTCATGGGCCCATCAGCTAGGGCAAAGCCCAGGTTAATCAATCCTTGCAAAGCTCTTTGTTCAGAGCTGGGCAGAACACAGTATCTTTCCTATAATGTTTGTTGGCTCATGATGGGACAACCAGAAAAGTAACACTCACCTGCACTACTTCAGATGCACACTTTTGCGTGATGTAGTTAACATATTTGCTTTTAAATTAAAGGCACTTCTATCAATTGCAGACAGCGAGGTCCAGCTGTGATGCAGGGTCCTGTGCCAAGCCCCATCCTCACAGGAACATCAGAGTCTCAGACCTTTTTCCTAGGCTCGTGCAAAACCGAGCTGGAACATCCCTGTGCGGTTGGCATAATCTTTCCATTTATAAAGCTTTTTACATTGCTTAATATAAAATATCTGCAGATAGTGATTAAATGCCTTTTGAAAGTAAAAGCATACTTGGACAAGGGAAAAGAAATTAGGTAGCACAGTAGCTAAATAAGACAAAAGCAGGAATATTGATGACATTTTGGTAAAAGCACTAATGAATATTTTAAAATACATGGAAGTTTAAATCACCTAGCTTACAAATAAGAGGTGAATTCCCCAGCTAAACCTTTGAATGTCAGAGCACCTAGGTGGGCTGTTTAGGGCACTCAGCTTTTGATCTCAAATTCATTCAAAAGTGTCAGAATATGCCAGAGCATGCTGAGTAGTATCTCAGCAAATGACCACAGTTTTGGTTTTAACACCTATTTAAACTAAACTGACAAAAAAAGCAACAAAACCCTCCAAACCAACCCCTCCAAAACATTAAAAAAAACAAACAAGCCACAAAAAACCCCAAACCAAATAAACCCAAGAAGCTCTCAGAATCAGCTACAAAAATCTCTTTAAGAAAATAAAGGAAATAAACCCTAAGAAGCAGATGTATTATTGATAATACTGTACTTCTATGTTCTAAAAGGATGTGCTTCAAGAGCGCTGTCCTTGTGTGGTGGTTTAGGACCACTTTTATTGTCTAGGGGGCAGGTTCAATAAAGGTGATGGAAAACTGAATAGTCTGGAGCAGGTGAACAGTTTATTACAGGGGGTTTAAATTAGAGAAGTAGGGATAACCCACAGGGACCCCAGAATTACACAGAGGAACACCCGACATGCAGGGGAAAAAAAACACAAAAGGGAAAAAAGTACAAAGGGAACTGCACTTTCAGCTAGATGGCTAGCTGAAAAAAGCAATGGGGAAGGGTAGGAAAAGCTGTCTCTCTCCCTTCCCTCTCTCCTGGAAGCACTTCCCGGCCCTTCAGGCTCTCCAAAAAACACAAAATGAAATGAAAACAACTCCCTCCCACCACCTCCCCAAAAGGGGTTACTTGCTTGCCGAGAGAAAATGGGTGAACTCGCACCGTGAGGCCTGCGGCTGAGGAGAGCAGCTGTGGTCTTCTCCTCGCAGCAGCAGCCGAAGAAGAGCCCAGGGAAGGCTGTTGCCCTCCGCTTTTAAGCCTTCTTGTTCTCACATGGATCGCGTTGCTCTCTTCCTGGCCAAGCTCTCTCTCCATTGGCCCAGCAAGGCCGGGCCCCACCTTGGTTCCGGTGTTTTTCCGTCGAAGAAACCACGAGCTTTGCTTGCCCGCCCGCCATCTTTGTTTTCACAGCCGCGGCATCTTGGGGAGCGCCCTGGTGCCACTGCCGCCCCTATCGCTAGTACGGTGCCAGCGTTGGCCCCCCGTCGCTGTCCAGAAGTGGCAGCCATGCTCAGGTTCCTGGCCGGGGCCGGCCCGGGGCTGCCGCGCCACGGCACTGCCCTAGCCGCTGCCCGTGGGCCCAGGAGGCCACCGTGCCCCGCGTGGGGAGGGACGGTCCCGGGCTGCGCACTTTGCAGGGAGGGGGGACAGCAAGCAGGAATAGAGGCCGTCCTGGCTCTGGGCTGGTGGCAGGGCTGCTGCCGCCCCAGCCCCGGGAGGAAACAAGAAACTGCCGGCCCCAGCCCTGGCCCAGCCCGCGCCCCCGAGAAATGGGCAGGAGCAAGGACTGTCCCAGCTCCAGCCCCGATCTCATCTTCCCCCCTCCCCCAGCTTTTTTTAAGGGAAACAAAATTTTACTAAACAGGTAAGTGGCATTTCTTACATTCTTCCCCCTCCAAAGCCCTTTTCAAATGGCTACACCTTAACAACTGGAACTTTTTTTACTTTGCCCTCCCCCAGTTTCCTAGTGTGCAATCAAAGCCACTTTTTATTACTGTTAAAGGAAGCACTGGGGCACTGGAAAGGACAGGAGGAAGGAAGCATGAAAAATAAAAATCAGAGTGAGTGATCAGGAAGGAGAAGTTGTTTTCATTTTTACAATATCTTTTATTATTAATGTGAGTTAAACCTAGGGTATGTCTTCCATGCAGCTGCCCAGAAAACCTGGGCATGCTTATGCACAGAGGGGCTGTCAGATTTTCCTATTATAATCACATTGAAATTGTTCTGTGTTTTAGATGAAATTGATTTAAAACTACTTGGATATCCTTACCCTTACAATTAATACCATTCTTTTTGCCTCTGGTGTCTTTCAAATATTCATGGGTGCCTGCTTATTCTGCTATATCATTCTCCCTCTGCCCATTGTAGCCTACTGCTACTGTGTTTTTAATGCTAACCCTTCCATTTATAGTACCAGCAGCATTCACATGAAAATACTGAGGGATTTTTTTTCCAGATTCCCATGAATAATCATGGGGCTGCAGCATAGTAAAGTTTCTCTCTGTTAGATTTGCCTGTTAGATGCCATGGGAAAATGGATTAAAATTCATTGAATGCAGACAAAGAAAAACTTTGGATTGACTCTAGAAAGGCATCTCTGCATCTCCCAGTGGGGAGCTGCTTTTCTTTGTTTTGTTCTGTTTCAAAGTAGGGATCCTGTTTTTCACAGCAGGAATCCTAGAAATCTTGAATTTGTGTTTTAGGGCAAAATTCAGCAGCAGCAAAGCAGATAGAACAGCTGGAATCTTATTTTGATCTTCTAGAAATAAGCACAGCAATGATTTATTTATTTTTCACTCTCGGTTCGCCCAATTCTCAACATACACTTTATGTTCCCCAGACTGCCTAAATCCTCCTCAGCCTTTTTTCTACCTTTATAAGGAAATTGAGAGACTGAAGTGGGAGAAGAAAATCTTTCCAGGCACTATTTTGGATATGGGATTCTAGAAAGTGACTTAATCTTTTTGCAAAGGGAAGCAATTATTATAATGGCATGAACAGTGGTATACAACCCAGTGGGTTGTCTCAGTGTCCATATATATGGTGGATTAGAAGAGCATGAAATAGATATTTCAGGAACTAAGCAGGATGTTGACTTTAAAATTGCTGAAAACTTAGCAGAAGACATTCAAACATAATCACTTGCTCTCTAGGGCAATTGCCAAAGGACCTGCATTCACTTTGCTTAGAATAATGCCATTCAGGAAGAAATTCAATTACTAAACTAATTATCACATTAGATGAGTGGTAACACCCAAATTTAAAGCAGGAGGCCACTGGAGGAAAGCCCAAATCACCCACTAATCCTAAAATTCACTTTGAGAGGTCCTACTTGAGAGGGAAAAGCCCTGGAGTAAAGGCATTGCTGGTTTGATTCTTAGACATAGTGGATTATAGTTTAATCCTATGGAAATTCCCATGGCTTTCAAAAAGATACAAACATAGCTTTGGTTACTAATAATTGTAGGAGACTTCTAAAATACAAAATGGATTACTTGACTGCGTTTATTTAACTAAAGTGAATTTCAGGACAGAAGTTTGCTTTACAAACTGCCTGTATTACCCTTGGTCTTAATAAAATGAAATAAAATTATACTTCATAATACCTGTATAAAGATTTGTGTTTTTCTGGTAGTATCTGAAAAGGTAAATCTTGTCTCATGTCCCAAGGCCTATGTATGACCTGCTTAAACAATTGTTAATGTGCTTGGAGCGGAGGAAAAAGCCTCAATGAAACCTGGTTTGGTTTTCTTTGTGAGAGCTATTCTATTTCATTCCCTTCTTCCCAGTGTAGGCTGAATTGTCTGTCTTGGAGTGTCCTGAAGCACTTGTGATTTTCCCTGATTGTTTCAAGCATCTTTTCCTCTAAATTAAAAACAAAACAAAAACAAAACAAAAACCCGAGTTAAAAATGGAACCAGAGCTGCATGCTGGGCAAGAGGATTCCTACTTATTACAGATTAGAATTTTCTGAAGTATTGGTTGATTTCTATGAGACTCAGTATAAGAACCAAAATGCTTTATAGACTGGCAAAAAACTGGGGTAAAGAATAGTATTAATGTGTTCCTCATACTGCCACACTGATTTCAGAGGGTACTGAAAGTAATAGTCTTATAATGTTAAAACATATGCATTTGGAAATCAGCAGCCTTTCTCTACTGAGAACAGAAAATTGATTGAATTCCCTAACATAGTGTTTATGCTTACTCTTGCATACGCGGGTGGATGTATATCAGGGTGGAAGAATTCTGACATCCTTTTCAAAGAAAAATCATTCTTTATATTCTGAACTGCTTAGAAGGCCCTTCCCCCATTGCCATTTTCTGTCGCATAGGAAATGAAAATTGCAGTTACAATAAGCTAAACCAAGCAGAAGCAGGAAGATAAATAATACATAAAATAAAATGTTAATCTATGTAGATAATATACTGATATTAATTACGAATCATTTTAATTAAGACCTATTTTTTCCAATCGTGCTTTTTGCAAAGTAGAGAACATGCCTTTTTAAAGCAAAAATCAGTTGCGTTTGGGTAGGGAGTAGAACTAAAGCAGTTCTGTTCCTCTTCTCTCTACTACATGGAACCCTGTATGTGATTTTTCTGTTGGTCAGTTTTTCCCAGCTAGAGGAGACTGTAGAGAGTGGATGGGAAGACCTTCTAGCATTAGGGACATCAGTGGCATCCTTCCCATATTTGGATTCAGCATGAGCTTATAGCTAGCTTCAGCTCAGAAAATTGCAACCTTTTAAATAACTTCTGTATTGACATGCAAAATTCTGATAACCAGAACTGAGGGCATAATGACTCCCAGAGAATCTCTGCTGTGCTTCAGAGAAAACATTACCTTGGGTTTACACCATCCTTTTTTAAAAGAGTTGTTTTAAAACCCTCCATATAACTGATACCCTCTTTGATGCAGTCTCATTGGGGCATGTGTTAAGTTCTCATAGTGAGTAGTTAAATTCAGGCTTTGTAAGTTGACTACAACTTCCCGAGAGGAGGTTGTAGTCAGGTGGGGGTTGGTCTCTTTCACCGGGCAGCAACTGACAGAACGAGAGGACACAGTCTCAAGCTGCGTCAAGGGAGGGGAGGTATAGGTTAGATATTAGGAACAAGTTTTTTACAGAAAGAGTAATAAAGTTTTGGAATGGACTGCCCAGGGAAGTGGTGGAGTCACCATCCCTGGATGTGCTTAAAAAAAGGCTGGACGTGGCACTTGGTGACATAGTCTAGTCTAGTTGAGGTTCTAGGGTAAGTAAGGGTTGGACTAGATGATCTTGGAGGTTTCTTCCAACCTAGTGATTCTGTGATTCTGTGACTGGCCAGCCATCAGCCTGTTCAATATCTCCATTGTGCCCTGTGCTCCTCACCCTCGTGAACCAGACCCTAGCAAGTCCCACCTAGCCACCCTCATTGCACTTCAGCTAAGGACACAGTGAGGACCATGCCTGGATGTCTCTCTCAGTTCCTGTGCCTGAAGGCTCTTGAACAGGTGAGGCTCTCACCACTGTGAATCATAACCCTATGCTGACTGTTGTTTGGAACAAAGAGCTTGGTCTTTCCCTGTTTTTTGCTTTAACCTTGTTTTCCATTGAATGATAGTATTTGGTTGATAGATCTTCTGCTAAGGCTAGTAGTTGAGGGCAAGACTTTTGAGGCAATACTCTTAATGAAGTGTCCTGAAATCCTTAAACACCCTTGCCAAAGCAGTATTTCAGGGAAATTTATATTTACCATAGCATTTCTGTTAGCCAGATTTTCACTTGTACACTGAAGGCTTGGGAGAAGAGTGCTTGGGAGATGCTTTGGACTTTTGATATTTATCCTGAGCCACCACAAAAGTCACTCCCTTCTGTTTAACACATGCTGGCCCACAGTGATTTACTCATTCCTTATTTTCAGACTTTATTGTTGTCATTTGTTACAGGTGGTAATAAAAGCTCAAACCAATCTACCTTCTAGCTGCTTTCTGTTCTGTGACCATTTTTCCTGTGGTGTTTATATTCCATTTCTACAATGAAAATACTGAGTAGGGAATGTGCTATTCATAAGGGAGACAGGGTTACTGTTTGTATGGACTAATGCCTTGTAATTTACTCTTTTTCAAGCAATAAGAATGAACAGGTTCTCTCATTGCTGCCTGGCTAAATATGAAACTAAAGTTTTTTGTTGTTTTTTTTTTTTTCATAGGTGTTACACGCTCACAGAAATATTTTCACACAACAAAAACTTGAATCCAACTGTTTCCCTTAAGGCTTAGAAGGGAAGAAAGACTGATTAAATATTCTTTCTGTTCACTGTTTTGGTGGCACCTGGCTGATGTGTTTCTGGAGCCAGTTGAATATTTAAGTACATAGTGTTATGTGTTACCACAGATGCCAAATTCTGAATGGACTGTGACCCACAAGAAGGAGAAAATGGGGAAGATAGAATTTGAGTAAAAGGAGGAGGGAATGCAGACACATTTGTGTGCTGATAAGTCACAATATCAATAGCAATGCTGACCTTAATTAACTCTATATGACTGATCAATGGGTTAGAGTGTGAACTGCATAATGATATAAACACAAGGAAATATGTTAAAAAGAAAATAAATATCTTTATTATGAGAATCATATTTTTTAAAAAAAATGAATTGGCTGTACAACATATCTTTATTTCCAGCACCAAAAGATCGGATCATTCCAACACCAGACTGGCAATTCAGATTGAAAAGGATGCAGGTATGGCCTGGGAGTTTGGGTGTCTTGTTTGATTTGCAAAATGTGATGTATTTACACTGATGGGGCTTTATGGGGAAGCTGAAGAGATGCAAAGGGTTTAAATGTTGTGTGAGCAAACCAGAGCATTTTAAATGTAGGAGAGCACCAGTTTAAGTTGTGTGACCTGACAAGTAAATTTGCTCTTCAGTTATGTGTAGCTGATCAGATAGTGCTGGACTGTGAACTGCTTGGTTAATCATAACTTTGCTGGAATATGGAATATATAACAGACACCCTAGCTGGACTCAAGAGGTCAGCTGTGGGCAGGAAAAGGCTTTAGAAAAAAGCAGCAATTTATTGGTGCCCTTACAGCTGAGAGTTTGGGCTAACAGGTATCTCCTCGTCCCTGGAGAGAAGCCTTTTTGGAGAGGAGAAAAAGGAAATTGGAAAATATGCAAGAGAAAGAGGTAGGAAAGATGGCAGGCTACTCTGCTGAGTATCAATGCATTAAATAAGCATCAGTCTATGGCCATGTAAAGCACCTCCCCAGGCTGCACCTGTGGGTCCTGTGAGACTTTGAGAGCAGTTTTTGGCAAGTCAGTGGACACAGAGAGTGTGTGATACCTCATCTGACACTCTTCAGCACCAGATGGGACAGAGACCTTTTCAGAGGAAACTGAATACCATTGTCTTATGCCAAATTCCTGTCCCATTGAAGAGGTCAAGGCTTCATATATGGAGTTCTGCTTTAGTATTCTGTGGCTGTTTTTATTTTGCCACAAAATTTTGTTTTAGATGGCAGGGGCTTGTATTTTGGAGTTTACATTTTAAGTTTACATTTTAATTACTGCTGTTATACTCCCCTCCTTTCGTCCTTATCCATTACATGAGTAGCACGAACAAAACAGAAATGAGTATAATCCAGTGTGTCCAAGAAGGCAAGAAAGATATTACTAGTTTAAAGCATACATAGTGCTCTTTTAATTATTTATCATTTCAAGGCAGGGAGGTAGCATGTTTCCCAAGGCCATTCTGTCATCTGATAGCAATAACTGTTAGCATTATTATAAATGCAATAAGTTAATTATATTTTAAACCCTGTAGCTAAGGCAAAACATGACTTTTGTGTGTGTGCTTAAAAGATTAATTTTATGACTTGTTTACATTTTGACCATATATTCTCTAGGAGGTGCACAGCTGAGTTTATTTGCATGGACATACATACCAGGCAGGGCTGGCTGCTTAATGGCCACGGGGATGAAAAGCTTCATAGTTACACACCTACTCCTCCTCTTGTATTGGAGAGCGATTTGTAGGGGAAGCTATAGCCTCTGGAAGCCTTATCTTATGGTTTGTTTGGTTTTTTTTTTTTCTCCATGTTAGATCTGCTCCTAAATATGCACAGACATAAATAGGCATGGCTACCTGGACCTTTTTATCACATACACTCTCATGCATACAAATAAACCTACAAGATGTTGGTTTGTACAAGTGTTCATGCAGCAGCATTTTAATAGTGTTGCAGATGAGACACATAGAAGAGAAAAGCATCCATTATATAAAACAGTGCAAACACAAGACAACACCACATTGGTTTATGGGACACCATCTTGGCATTTGTTAAAGGCTTGGTCTCTTTCACAAATCACTATAATAAAGTGATCCTTTTAATCCAGTTAAATGCCATAAACTTTAATAAGATGACACTGCTAGACTCTGATGGGGTGCTTTTTCACCTGGACATTTGGTCCAAGCAATGTCTAATTGGGCAGCTACTATTTTTAAAGTGGTAACAATTTTAGTGGTGAATGTTCCATTCTTACTCAATATACTAGATACCAAGCATCCTCATCCTAAGTACCAACACATACTTCAGGGACAAAGCCTTGAAAAATTGCTGGAGGATTAAAAGAAAAAAATCCCAACAAAATTGTTGGAAGCTGTGGGACTGAAGTCGTTAAAAATCTCAGAAAAAATATTCAAATTTAAGCATACGTACTGAATAATAATGATTTCTGGTTTCTTTAAATTAAGAATAGTTAACTTAGCATTCCAGAGACTTTCAGTGGAACCAAAAATTCTTGCTGTTGTAAAACATGGAGTTTATTTGATGGAGTCTGAAATATGTGTTATCAATATACAACAGTGCTCATAGTAAACAAAAATTTCAGGCCTGATTCACTGAAGGGACACCTAGGAAATATAGATTATATAAAGTATCAGAAGATTTTAAGCAGGAATGAAAAAGAACATGAAATTTTATGTAGAATGACTTTGTATATTGCAAAATGTATTCTTTACAAATGTGTGCTGCTCTGGTTGTAGGAAATGATGACAATAATCTCAACTCCATTTTTTATGAGCATTTGACAAGATCTCTGCAGGAGTCTCTTTGTGGAGATTTGATTCTGGGCCGCTGGGGAAACTACAACACAGGAGACTGTTTTATTCTGGCATCGGATTATTTGAATGCATTTGTGCACCTGATTGAAATTGGAAATGGCCTTGTCACCTTTCAGCTCAGAGGGCTTGAATTTCGAGGTAAGGATCCCTGATGATTTAAATAACAATAAAACCAGTAACAAATCCCCTCCGTCTTTTTAATTTATCATAACTCTATAGTAGAACATAGAGTTTGAGGACCTTTCTCCTGTTACAGATGTCTCTTTTTACCTTTCTCTTTTTACAGTGTCTGAAAGCTTGGCGCTTCTTTGTAACATTTGAATGATGCTTTGAAACCTAGATGCTAAGAAATTTGTAGTCGTGTTTTGTGGTATAAGACTTTCAGAAAGAAGGCATGTTGAGTTGTTCACTTGGTTCACAGGTCTTTTGGGTAGTGCTTAGTTATGTTTTCAGATTATTTCTTTTCCTCCATAACTATGAAAATTGAAGTTATTCTTAAAATTTTTCTACTCCAAAAAAGTTGTTTTTGAAAAAAACCCACCACCACCACCAAAATAGAAAAGACTCCTTCCACAGAAAATATCCTATGTCAGACCATGCTAGAAGTCAGTGCTGAAATGGCCGCTGTCACAGTAGAACAGGAGAGAAGGAAGTTGATCAGATCTTCATATTTCTCTTATTTAGAAAGTGCTATCCATTCAGTTAAAGAGCGGCCTCACTTTCTCCCTGTTCAGTGTATTCCTCTGTCAGGACACTCCTCTTTAAGGAGTGGCAATTGCATCCCCTCCCTTGGTAGTATAGTTTTTGAGAGGCCAGTTGCTCATAGTGTCACTCTTCTGTTGTTGTCTCTGGATTAGGATGCAAAATGAAAATAAAACCACAAAGCTCTTAAACAGCTTTTAAATTTTGCTCATGCTACACCTATTGGCTGCTTGGGTTTGTTGCTTGGATTTGTAACTTTTCAAAGATACCCCTTTGCAATTGCAGGTGATAGGAGTTTTGAAATATTGGAATAAGCAGCTTCCTAGGCTCAAGGGCTGAGCATCTAATGGGCAGTGTGTAGAGGAGAGTGTAATCAAGGTGACTTTTTCAACAAGGTTGCGTGTGAGAAAACAGGCAACAGGCTGGCTCTTTGAATGCACTTAAATATAGGAGAAATAGACTAGGACATAACATGTGTGGGCTCAAGTCTTGACTGACAAACTCCCTGTAGGATGTTGAACAAGTTGTGGTAAATGCTTGATGTTCACTTTCCTTCCTGTATAGTGGGATGAAAATAACACTCCCATGTCCTAAGCAAAGTTATGTAGAAAGAAATATCTGAAACAGCTTGGGGTTGTAGTACCTGAAGAGATACCTATTCAGTACAAAGGCAAATTGTAAGAAAAAACAACAGGAAAGGAAGACAGAGAAATTATTTATCAGCCTTATAATTTCTTGTTGATGACAATGATTCTTGAGTGATACAGGATCATGTATGTGTGGTTACAAGGCTTGCTTCAACTTCAAAGACATCTATGCAAATATTGTCTTCTTCTTGTGTGCCCCCAAGGTGACCATTGGTGCTGCTGTGTGAGAGATAGGTACTTGCATTCTATCTCCCAAAAATTATCTTTGCTGATCATTCTTTTTTGTTAAGATAGTCTACTGCAGGATTTGAAACAAACAGAAGAATGAAACTCACTCTCACACTTCAATTATGTGAGTTTTGTGAGGGTTGTTTTTTTCCTTTATGCAATTGCCTCTTACTCTTGGGTCTCTCTCTATCATCACCATTCCCAAGTAGTTGAAATAAAGTGAATCTTGGAAACAGATGGAACAATAAAAGGATGCTTAAGCCACATGCTAGCTGGATAAAAAGATCAGGGGCCTAGCAGACAGGTTAATGAACTGAGAGTTGAATGGGGAACAACTAGGCTAGTTTTGTTGCAAAGTGGTTTGAGAAGGCTTTCTCTGACTTCGAGCCAAGATGCTTTGCTTCTGGCAAGTGCCATTTGGCCTTTGGATCTGAGAGCAAAGCTCAAAAATTGCAGCATGCCACCTGTCAAGGCATCTCTGTATTCCCTAAAATACAGTTTAAGAAGTTAGATGTGTCTGAAAATTGACCTTTCCACGCAGACTGCCTAGTGGTGTTCAGCATTAATTAACTGTAGTTAATATTGTTTTACTTTGTGGATAGATCCAATGCACCTGCTGGCTGAAGCACGTCTTTAAATTCAGCTGAGGCTGAGCTGCATGGCCTCTCATGTCTTCCATGGGCTGCCCTTTAGAGCCAGCTGAGTTCTCATGAGGAGTATCCTCTTTGCCAGTCCTGTATTCATTCTCAGAGTACCGCTTGGGAAGAGACTGATCAGTTCTAGAAAGAGAGGAAATAGATGAAAATGGGAGAAAAATGGACTCCCCCTCTTCTCTGTATCCACTAGATGATGCAATTTCAAGAATAAGAGTGTATGTGTAGTTATTTTGTGTCCTCTCTGACATGGTATGTAAGGAATATATGTAAGGTTTCAGAATATTTGGTAGAGGAGATGTTATGAAAAGAGAAACTAGAAGTGTGAGTATTGTTACTGTGGTTTTTGGCCTGGAACAGAGAAGCCACATAGGAACGTACATGAGAAAAGACCAGCTTGAACAAGTAGCATTTGACATTCTGTGTGAGAGCTGAACACCACTGCATGTAGACTGGGTGCCAGAGAAACCACATGAATTACAAGCCTCCTTAAGAGTGGAGTGGGATAAACAAGCGAGCCAAGAAAGGAACCAGGCACAAGCCAGGTAAGATGGATCTGCCCGATGCAGACGATAATAAAAACCTAGCGTATGCCAAAATGTAAGCAGACAGTCTGTCCAATGGAGACTTAACAAGGTGATGTGCTGACACCAGAGGATTGTTTATGTCTTCAGGTAACCCATGAGGGCTGGTGTGCCTTATATAAACTGTTCTGCAGAACCACGCTCTTCCTATAAGAGGTTTGGTCCTTGTGTCAACATGGAGCTGAGCTGCTCTGGTGGGGCCACAGGCCACAAGGGTGCCCAGGCGCTTGGGCACTGAGTCTAAGTAAAAGGAGCCAGAAGGGCTGACCTGAATGCAAAAGTTCCATTGGAGGAACCAAAGCTGTTGCACAGGAGTTCTGTGAAAGCTGCGAGACTGAAACTCTGCCTTGGAAGGTATTCTTTGCTCCTTCTTTGAGTGCAGGCAGGAAGGTAGCTTGCACTAACCAACACCAAGAGCTGTCTCCTATGCACACTGGGCACATTATTCCCAATTTCAAAACTTGCAAATGGCTGGTGTAGTGTACAACCGAATACAGTAGGATTTTTTTCTGTGGAAATGGGAAAGAGTGTGTGCAACTGCCCTGGAAGAACCTGATGGTTTAGTAAGTCAAATGGCAGTTGTTAAGCACTAGACTCAATTCCTCTGCTTTGGGCAGCTTCTATTTTTGGTGGTCTGGTCATGCACTGTTTTTTACATTGTACAGAATGGTTTCCCACAAGGGGGAAAAAGGGCTAGTGGACAAACTTGAAATCTGTAATTTCCGAGCTTTGGCTGCTTAACTTCAATTTCGAACAAGTCATTTTAACTGAGGGCCTTAAAAATCTGCTCTTCCTTAAATAGGAAATCTGTTTGCTTTGGAAACAAGTGAATCACAGCAGTGTTCTCTGTGCCTGTGACTGTCTTCTGTTTATGACTAAACCAAAAGCAATATTTGCATTGTGGAGCTCTGGGTTTTCCTACGGACGTTTCTCATTGTAGTATGTGAAAAGCTGTGCTGGCGGTACTGCCACAGTAGTGCCCAAGGAAGGGGTCATTGAGTCTCCTGAATGTAAGTGTAGTGGGGCTGGATGTACTTACTGCCTCCTCAGTTTGCAGTCCAACCTAATAGAGAGTTGGCATTATAACTGACTGATTCAGATGCCTTTCTAGCTGTATATAATAGAAGCATTTGTCTCAGCTTTTAAATGAAAAAACAAACCCAACCAAACCCCTGCAGACAGCATAAGAAGGTACAGACTGAGCAGACTGAAAGAAGAGAGTCAAGTAAAGCTAGAATTCCTTTTGTCCATCCCTACTCCTGTTCATATTAAAGACCTTGTATGAATTAGTTCTTCACTCTCCAGTTCTATGAACAGAGATGGGATGTACCTCCATTATGTCATTCATCCTGAGCGTAAAGCAGAGAGGAGGCTCAAGGAATTGACAGGAAATGCCCAGCTCCTCCTTTATGGAAAACAAAGAGAAGGTAGTAATGAGCTGAGACTAGGGGAACACTTCCAAGGAGCTGCACATTGGTGTGAGGGAACTGAGACTTTGAGTAACTTAACTCTGCTGTCTGTGTTAGTCCACAGCAGTATGTTAAAAGCAGCCTGCCAGAAGAAATACATAATGTATCATTTAATTGGAAAGGAAGAGATGGGAAAACCCACAATCAGGGAACAAGTAGAAAGAATGTCAAAATATCTTGCTCCCACGAGTTCCCTGTAGAAAAAGGAAGATTTAAAATGTTTTCCTGTTTGGTCTGTGTCTCTACAAAGTGTCTTTTGGAGAGTATTTGGAGAATATTCAGTAAGGAATTATGTGAATAATGAAGAAACTACTTACTTATGGTGTTGCCGAAGTCTTGAGGAGCTGTTTTCTAATTCATGCCCGGTATTCTTCAGTCTTGAAAAGCACTTCTAAATCTCTGATGTGATTTTTTGCTGCATATTGCACATACAATATTCATGCTTCACTTGGAACTTCATTAGATGGATCAAGGCAAGAAGCACAGGACAGACACAGATGTAACTGTACATAGTGGAAGGCAGCTGTGGCAGCAGGATGGGATTGCCTGTGGGGCTTTCTCTATGTTAGCTAGCTTATTTCCCCCACAAAATGTTGTATGAAAGCAGCCAGTTTAGGGTATACACTTTAGGCACATTAATGAAGTCTAAGAAATAAAGACAGTTACTCATTTCTCCAGCATATGTGTATGCTGCATATTTTTAATACAGTAGCAAGTACATTACCAGTGTAAGGAATATTTATTGGTGCTTGATTTTTGTGTCTGAAGGCGCTGTAGCACTACCAAGAATCATTCTTTATTTAAAGAGTGGTTGCAACTTTCATTCTTTACAAATCACTTCTTGCTGCTGGGAAATAGAAATGCTCACCTTCATGTCTTTCCTGTGAGACCAGAGTTGAGATATGTTCAGTGTATATACCAGACCATTAAAAGGTATTGATAAATTACGAAGAGTTCAGAGAAAAACATCCATTTTTAACATATCTTTTGGAAGAGAAGGTCAAAAACTAAAAGTCCATTTTTTGTGGAAGAGAACAAAAACTGAGAGACACAATGCTTGGGAATACTAGAGGCACAGACAGAAAGAATATCTTTAAACTTGGTGATTTAATTGGAAAGAATGGCATGAAACAGGGAAAGGAATACTTGATGTTGAATGCAGGAAATCTGTGATGTACAAGCTTTTCTAGGTGTACAGTGATGCTCCAACAGTGGATGAATTTCAAATAGGCTTAGAATATTTTCTGTAACACATACTAGAATAAATATTTCATGTTTTTCTTCCCTTTCCTCCCTCCCACAATTTTACATGTATATATGGGTACACTGGAGAAGACTTCTGTAAGGAAGGAGAATATTAGGTGCACTGAAACATTTTTATTGAGAAAATGTCTTTGCCAGAAACAAAATATTGTATCTTGCATTGCACTCCAGAAGATGTCACCTGAGAGGTTTTTGTGGTATTTTGTAGCTGCCGGTTTAACCACCAACATCTTTTGAGAATGATTTCTTTCACCTGGGCTTTCTTAATGTGTCTCTGTGGGCCAAGAAATGGAAAGGTTTCTGAGAAGACGAGACGCCTGTTATTAGAGTAACTGATCTGGTTTGATTTCTTGGGGGGCATTTGAGTACCTGAAGCAGTTGAAAACCAAATACAGTTTTATAACTAATAGCTTTGATGTTCGAGGAATTGATACTGTTTTTTAAATACTGAGAATATTCTTTGAAATAAACTGAGGCTATCAGAGCCTATAGATTACTGTTCTTAATCTTAGTTCCACAAGGAAAGGAGCAGGAAGGAACAAAAAGAGTTACTAACTTCCAGAATGTGTCTAGTTCTGGGGTTTGTGAGTTTCCATGTGTGAGCTTAGTTTGCTCCTATTGGAAGTATTTGTGTTTTTGTGTTTCTAAACCTATATCTGATGCTTGTTTCAGGAGAGCATGGCCAATCAATGGCTGTAATTATGCTCCTTGTGCTTCTTTTGGGTGCTGCTTATTAAGTTGCTGTCCTGAGCAGAAAAGAAATGTTAGGTGAGAAGAAGTCTTATCATCAGAATTTGGGAATACTCAAATTTGCAGCAGATATTGGTGGAGCAGAGTCAGATAATGCATTTGTTTGTAAAATATTCATGTATGTGGTTTGCCAAGCAAATGGTGATCAACCAGACATTTTTGTGGAGTAATTTGTAAGGAGACCTCTGCACGGCCTACAAAAGGAGTTACCCTGGGCTTCAGTCCTTCTTCGTGGCTCCCATCTCCATATCCAGCACCATCTCTCAGACTTAAGTTAAATCTCAGACTCTAGTTAAATCCCTTAGTCCAAAACTGGCTGTTGAAGTCACATAGTTTAAAGCTGGAAGTATCTGTTGCAGGAGAGTGATTGATGGTGATATTAACTTCTGTGGAGTGAGGTTGGTGCATGAGTGCTCTGAGCCCTTTCTGTGTACATTTGCACTGTAGTTGCTTATATGTCAGCAATTCTCAGTGCTCAAGCTATTGCTACCTTCAGCCACAATAATTAGTCCCCATTCTGGATATGTCTTTAAACCGAACCGTTCTATGGAAATTAAAGCTGCTCCTAGAAGTATGTGATTGTGTTACAGATTTTTCTTTTTGTCTCTTCAGAACTTGAAAAATGCTTTTCACTCACTGAGTTTTCAAAAATGGAATTCAAAAGCACACTGTGGTTTCAGCCTTAAATTTCAGAAGGCTAGGTGGTCATTCATTTAGGTGTATCTTATGTATCCTCTTGAAGCAAGATTACACTCCTCAGTTTCAATTTTCTCATTTCCATTTAGGTCAGATCATTCTGGCAGAGCACAATTCAGTTCTCAAATCCTGATGTGTCAGGAAAATAAAAAGAGTTCCAAATTCTCATCCTGGTTTTCTCCTGAGCTCACACAGGCTGACCTTGCTTTGTTCAGCTGGCACATCTTTTTTACATTGATGGATTTTTGGCAACCATCCAGTGTTAGATACCTTACAAATGAATTGCTCTCATCTGTTCTAGCAAGGGTCAGAGTGAATGACTAAACTTGAGTGAAGTGCACGAGCTTATTTTCTTTCTACTGCAGAAAGAAATGTAAGAAAATGTTTTTCCTCAGATTTTTAAATGATTAATTACCAGTGAAAACATATACCTGTATTTTAATATTTAATGGTACTACATTTAATTATATTGCAGAACTGAAGTTCACGTTCTGTTCCCTGCTCTTTGATTTTATGAATAATTCTCTTAGAGCTGCTTGAACTTGGTAATTTTTTGAAAAGCAATATAAAAAGTTGTCACTTAAATCATCAGCTTAGAACACATGTACAAAAGTTTAGGGCCATCCTTCTGTAAAAAATGTACATAAATGCTTAACTTCATTTACCGTGTCTCGTCCCTTCTGGCTCAATGCATAAAGCTGAGCACATGCAGTACCGGAGTCTAAAGTAATGAACCAAAAAGGATTGATGTAGGCACTGGAAAATGAGAATTTTCAGTAAAATGCCAATCTGGAACTGCAGTCCAGCCAGTGCATTATGGATTAAAGCAAGGCTCCATTAAAGTTGAGAGAAAATTACTGACAGTCTTTCTAGAACTGACTGCATGAATTGGGAGGGAACCAACATGTACTTAAACATCAAACCTTAACATTGTCTTTGCAGACTTGAGTTCTTTTAATAGATGTCATTTGGAAATGCTAATCAGCAGATGATGCTAGGGATGAGGATTTGGTGTTTTGTCAGAGCACTGGCCATGGCTTAGATTACACCTTTAAATTTAACAGGAGTACCCCAGAGGTTCTGCAAGCAATAAAGACACCAAATGCCCAAGGTGGTAGTACCCAAGTCCTTCAAACAGCTTTTGTTAATCAAGTGCATGTTTGCCACATGTTGAAGAGCACAGCCCTGATTTCATTCTTTGGAATAAATCTGTAAAACAGACACATGAGCTCCTTTCGTTAGTTACCAGAGCTTTTGTAATAACGCATCCCTGTTAGAATGTCTCTTGTTCTCCTCAAGTTGAACATTGATTTCAGCCACTGTAGTATAATTTTAACTTTAGTTGATTAAAATTACCTAGCAAAGATGACTTGGAGGCATTTTTAACGTGTTGAATTAGCTGAATGCAAATAATGTCTTGGCATCACCTTCTGTTTATTATGCATGTGATGACAGTTTCCTTTAAACATTGAGGGTCTCTCGAATTTGCCTTTTATTTTCCTAGCAGGCCTCTTTAGGCCCTGTATTTTATACAATGTGTGTCCTAAGAAAACTAGTAATTACAAAATCTGCAGTAATAATATTTGGCATTTATTAATAGAGGTAATACAGAGAGCACATAGAAACAGCCAGCATTCCATAGGAATAAAATTTTTCCCCATACCAAAAGAAAAAAATTACTTAAGAAAAGAGTTACATAGACTGAGCAAACCCATCTTTCTGTGGTTGTAAGAGGATCAGTGGCAGTTGTTCATTAGGCTTCTATTTTTCATTTTTGATC
Source organism: Serilophus lunatus (assembly GCA_013399895.1). NCBI lineage: Eukaryota > Metazoa > Chordata > Aves > Passeriformes > Eurylaimidae > Serilophus > Serilophus lunatus. Next base: position 924,725 of record VXBA01004960.1, read on the forward strand.
ACTTATAAACATTAGGCAATACAATTTAACACCTGGGATGAAGATGTATGTTCTCTTAAATTCAGTGTAATACTGAGAGACCATTAAACTTTCAAATATAAACAAAATAGCAATAATAACAACATCAGCGTGAAGTAGTTATTTTGCTCCTTTCAAGCACTGTAAAAGGGAGTATGCTTTTCCTACTTCAGTTTGAGTACGATGTCTTTTGACTTGACTTCACAGAAACATCCGCTGACCCAGGGCAGTTCTTGGGTTTTTTTGCTGTTGAGCAATAAGTGTTAATTCATGTAGAAATCTGTGAAATATGAAGCAGAAGCAGTCCAGTTCATGCCCAGTCCAACTGGAAATGTCAGCTTAATAGGCCATGTGTTGTACTTTGGGACAGTGTTGAAAGAAGAGATGTTTATATATGAGTGACCTGAAGACATTTACTAATTTTTTCATATTCTATGTCCCTGAAGTCTAAGAAGGAATGTGTATCAGTGTGTGAACAACATTGGATTCACAGTGCAAATTTTCATTCATAGCAAACTGAACAGAGATCACTGGAATACATTGGATCTCTTCCCCCATCTCTTAGGGCTGCATTCCTCTTTTTTTCTCATGTTTCCTTCAGATTTTTCAATTCTTTTTTCTTGTAAGTTTTTGGTTGCTGCATACGTTTTAGAAGGTGTACAGGCAAAAAAGCGAAGGTGATAGCAAATACTTTAGCATATTTTGGTTTGTTTTGAAGTTTTACTTAGTGAAGAGAAAGGAATATTCTGCATGCTACTTCTATTGGTACAAACTAAAGTTTACAAGTTGTTGACCAGACAGCTGTGATGGGACTAGGATAAACAGTCAAGGGCACAGCAATTGTCATCATGGTCCGCAGAAAGGCCTTTGGGATGCTGCTTTGCTCCAGACTCTCTTTTGGAATGGTGGCAGATCACAGGGAATTGGAGCTGGCACTGTGTTCTTTCCTGGTCCAACGTTCAGATGATGAACATAGATAAATTCTTCTCTCATTTACAGTGCTACAACAGGTCCTTTGATCCTGGTGGGGAGGGAGTCATAGTTGTTTAACTGCAGCACAGTGTCTAGCATCTTCCTCTCCCATCAAGTATGTTTGGAAGCTGATGGAGTCAGCAGCCCATGAGGTAATACTCAATCTCTGGCAGAAGGCCTGTGCATGACATGTGTAACTTGCATCATAGGACATGGCCTTGAAAGGTGGTTTATGTACAAACTCAGTGGAGAGTAAGTTCATCAACCTACAAAGAGTAAATTTTAAATAGATGCATGTGTCAGGAACAAAAAACTCGCCTATTTTGAGAATACTGGGGGGACCACATGCCTTGGTTTTATTAGTTGTGCCCTTCATGGTATAGAAACCACATTCCTAGATTTCGAACCCCTAAGGGCTCAGCTTGACCATCTAGTATGCACAGCATAGATTAGAAATGCAGAGTCTGCAATATTGTTCCTGCATCTGCCTCATGACTTGTTTTTGAGGTAACATATCTTTTTAAGAAAAATTTACTCTACTTTGATCTAAAGCCTGTGTAATAGACTAATTAGAAAGCTACTCTCTTCTCATGATGTACTGCCACTAGTGCTATTCATTAGAGATGTTTGATCCAGATAGCTTTTACTCTGGTGGGAGAGAGAACAGCCCAGTAGATGTTATTTTTGGAACCTGCTTTCCAAAATACTTTGCTAAAACCCAGATTTTACAAGTGCTCTGACACACTGTAAAATCTTCCTTTGCGTCCTGTATTTTAGTTGAAGAAGCAGACTGAGACTTGGATCAATTTGCTAATGTGCCTTATGGAGAGAGACTTTTTAGTGCTGCTTCCTGGTGAGTTTTTATTAAGGCAGAAACTGCAGTCGGTAGTTTAGCTCAGCTCACAATCCAATGTCCAGAACATTAGATCAGGCCCTTTTTGCTTTTATTAGGTGATAGTAAATAAATAATGTACAGCTCTTTATTTACTGCTACGCTTGAATCAATTAGCACATCTAATTTGTTGCCATAGCTCTTCCTTTTAGATTTTTGTGTATAGAGCCTTCAAACATGCTTTCAATTTCAGTTTGGAATAAGTCCTTTGTTTCCTCCTCCCTGAATAACTGGCAGCATACTCTCTTTTTCTCACTGCCAAGGGACATATTGCCAGCAGAGAGAAGTGGAAGCTATAACAGAAGGAGATGAAGACAACGAGGGCTGCTGCTGCTGTAAGCCTGGGCACTTGCCTCACTTGTTATCGTGTAACGCAGCCTTTAACCTCCGATGGCTGACATGGGAAATAACACGAACCCAGTACATCCTGGAAGGATACAGCATCATTGATAACAATGCTGCAACAATGCTGCAAGTGTTTGATCTGCGGAGAATACTTATCAGATACTATATCAAGGTAAACTCTTTGGTAAAGTGTACTCTATTCCTAGGCAGGTTTATCGAATAGAGGAAATGCTGCCTGTCTATAGAAGAAAGAGCATTTGAAATTTTTGGCTTTATGCTTATTCACCTTCACTACGGTCTGGCAGTCAGACTGACTTGATGTTAGATCACAGAACCATAGAATGCTTTAGGTTGATCTTGAAGATCGTCTAGTTCTCATTCCTATCCCTATTCCACTTGAACAATTTTAACTAACTAATTCATTCTGATCACTTATAATTGCAGTTAGTATGGAAAATCTTAGCAGAAATCAAGACAGTTGGTTAACATCCTTTAGTGATAAAAGTCATAGGAAGTGTTCTTCTGTTCTTACATCCTTATAAAACTTCACTGACAGTTTATTTCTTCTTGCCATGGCCTTTCCACTGTTTTTTTATTTGGGGGGGGAAAAAAAGACTCACAAAAAAGAAGGAGGATTAGCAAGCATAAAGTTCTTGGGAGACCTCTTACTTCTCAAATGTAGTTTTTTAGCAGTGCTAAACCCCCTTCTTCTGATTTATATACATAGCACAACACATCTGAAGTTGTTTTATTCCATTGATTAAACAGCAGTTCATTTACATCACTTCTATATTTGCACTGTTATTAAGATCACAAAAAACACAGATACTAATTAGTCAAAATAATTGAACCTTATTGTCTAACAAGACATCTTCGTCCTCTGCCAAAACAGTTCCCAGTCCAGCAAATGAAGAATTTGCTGAGCTTTATAGTCTTCTACTGAAACAGCAAGATCCAAATGCTGCTTCCTATGCCACTGGTACTGCCATGAAGCCAGTTACTAGAGCTCCCAACCATCCCTGACATCTTCTTTCTACTTAGATCTCTGCAATTGCAAAAATCTGTTAACCTCAGAGGGAGACCTGTTGTAAATAAGGTAATCACCATTTTTTGCAAATGAGCCAATGTAGTAAAAACAAGCTCATTGCCTTACAAAGCAGCTTTGATCATGCAGTTGATTACTTTGTAAAATGCAGACTGGGATTTCATAAATAATTGTACAGGCAGTACAGCCTGGTAACCAACCTACTTTGTTTAATTAACTAATTAGTAACAAAACTGCATGTGAGCATGATTTTTTCACTTCAAAAGTGGGTTTTGTGGCTTTAAATTGTTTTAAAGCAATATATCTAAACTAAAAAAAGAAGAAAATACCACAACAAAAAAACAACCCTTCTTTAAACTGTAATGAGTATGTTGCTCCAATTGCTTTACTTTACTTTAAAATGTAACCTGAATAACTAGAACATAGGCTGGTGCAAGCTGATGTATGACTCAGCTTTTGATGGTGAATGAGATTGAAAAAATCCCAGTCTAAGCTGCAATCAAATCAGGAGTTGATGAGTTTAAAAGAGTGAGAAATTGTGCTTTGTAAACTGAAACTTTTTTTGTGCCTTAAAACCAGTTAATGTATAGAGGAAAGCGTAAGGTTCATTAGATGGGCTTCTGGTTCTGGACACACCTGAGAAGCAGCTGACATAGCTAAAATGGCTTAGACAAACTTTCATCCCATGTGATACAGGTGTGGTTAGTTGATCCCGTTTTGAGTAAAAGAGAGTTGGGTTAAATGATCTCCATACCTCTAAGGTGTGGCTGTGCCTCCATCTCCACTGTATGCAGATCTTACATTCATCATTGATGCCTCTGAAGGTGTGAAAATCGAATCTCTTCTGATTGGATTTAGTTAAGCCAGTACTATAACACTGCATTGACACATTTTCGTTCTCAGAAAGGTGTCAATCCTTTAGTCTACTTTTCTTCTTAGGGAAGGATGAACAGGAAATAATAATAACCTGTCAGCAACTTCAATTTTAGCCTGGGTTGGGGCTCCCTTCAATGAAGGGGGAGTGCACTCAGGTGATCTCTTCTTTAGAATGATACCTCCCAAAAGAAAGTTAGAAGGAGATTTTCTTCTCCTGTTCTTAAAGTAATTAGTTTCTTCCATAAACAGGTGCTTTAAAAGGATTTGATAAAATCCTTAGTACAGCCTTGGAAGGTGAGAAGATTGCTATGTATCAGATCAGCTTTTGTCCTGTTTATTTAATGCTTGCCTCAAAATAAACAGTATCAGAAGCAGAGATGAGAATTCATTCCTTCCCCAGCTCTTTCTTATGGGGGAATCTTGAGTAAGATCCTGTGCAGTTTCACTGTGAACATTTTAAAGCCCTGACACTTCCTTTTTATTGACATAGGAAATTAACTGTAAGAAGAACTATAGGTAATGCAGTATTCAGGTCAGAAAAATTACTAACTCCACAAACACTTAGGCTGGAGTTTCTGCAGCAACTGTGCTTCCATTGCACTAAGCATTTGGAGTGTTTCTGATTTATTCTCTGTAGCTTACAGTATTGTAAATATTTAATGCATTATTTCTGAATTGTCATGTAGCTGAGGATGTACTTGTGCACAAAACATATCCTGGAAGAGTAACCAAGAGCAGAATTTAATTAGGTGACATAAGTTTTTGCTATTTCTGTGTCTGATTGCAAGTCTGATTTTTTTCCCAGCTGAATCGACTTCTTTGTAAACACAGAAGAGAATAATAAAAAAGCAAACTCTTTCTTGAAAATCAACAGAAAATGTATGCTTTGTTTCAGTTCTTCTATCCTTCAAGAATAAGTATTGGTCTTTTAAACAATGAGTCGCACTGAGCATCTTATTCTTAAGTCATATTTATTTCATTTGCAGTTTCATTGATAGCCTAGATGTGCACATATTTCTTCTTATAAAAGGTTTGCTATTCTCCGCAAATAAAATGGGTCAGCTCCTGTAGCCCTTCTGCATATGTTTTGAAATCATTTCCTGCCCAACTACTGTGATATTTTTCCCTTGTGCCTCCTCCATCTCTTCTCAATATATTCTTATTTAAACATCTTTTAGTATTCAAGAAGTCTGTTATGTGCTGAGTGCTGTGTTTTCAGCTTCTATTGTTTCTCCATGAATCTTTTTTAAACAGTGTATTTTTTTCCACATGCCAGAAAGTTAAGGGTCCATTCTCAGTTTGTATCTGTCTAACTTGTTTTTTAGCTCTGAAGCTTAATTCTCCTCTTACTTGTGTATTTTTTGTACATTTTGAAAATTAAACTATGGAGAGCATCGGGGTTTTTGAAAGGGCTGGTAGTGCTTCTGCCCTTTGTAGTCCATCATTTTTTCATTTATATATTTATTTACTTAGTAGCATTTCTTTTGACTGGGTAGAACTTGTCTTCATTTGTGTAAACTTGCTTATTTGCTTTGGAATTTAATTCTAAATTAATATATTAATATTATGCTCATAAAACATTAAAATGTTTTGGAAAGCACTGGAACTTTTTTCTTAAGCTTCATATTCTTCTGAAAATAGTCTTTAAGTTTCTTTTGGATAGAGGTTTTTAAATTACTATTTCATTTGTTATTATTTTAATGTCTCCAGACACAGTGGTTAGAAGAACTTAAGCTTAGAAATTCAGGCAGAGATATGAGTGTTGCTGCTTTCTAATATTTATGCATTTGGTAAAAGAGCTCCTGCCAAATGCTGCTGCTCCTTCCGTGCTTTGAAAGTAAACTCAGTTATACCAGTTACCAGCTTTTAACTCAACATACAATAAAAATTCCATTATTCTTTACCAGCTGCTTTGACAAAATAACGAAAGTAGTGCTACTAAATGCCAAAAGAAAATTTAAAACAGGAGAGGTGTCAGACTTGTGTCAAACACACCTGTCCTATCTGGCTTTTATGGTTGAATTATGGTGGAGCTGTTTTTGTTAAATAATTAGGAAAGCTTCGTCCCCAGAAAACAGTAAGTCCAGTGAGAAAAAGAGACCTATTTTTAACATATGATAATCTACTACTGTTTTCTCAAAAATATGCCTAAACTATTATCAATATCCCCTTCTTAGCAATAGACTCTAGAACCCTACTGGAATTCTGTAGTTAGCATGTTTAAAATCTGGAACTCTCTATTCCTATCATTATATTACTTTTTCTGTGAGGTAGAAAAGTATTGAAAATATGACTTTTTTCTCTTGTCTACTAGTTAGATATCAATTATTATCATCTTTCAATCTTGAACACTTTTGTGAAGCAATGATGCCAAGCAGTAAAAAATATGAGAAATATGTACCACTACAGTTAGTTAATATAGTCCTATTTAGGACCACATTTGATTTATTCTCTTCTGTGTAAAATAGATGTGCTTTAATGAGAGATAAGAGTGACTAACATTTGCATATTTTGTCAACAGAGTATAATATACTTTACAGCAAGTTCTCCCAAAATCCTTGACTGGATAAAAGATGAATCCATCCAAAAGATACTGCAGCCTTATGCAAAGTGGCATTATATTGAACGTGACCTTGCAATGTTTAACGTTAACATAGATGAAGATTATGTTCCATGTCTCCAAGGAATAACAAGAGCTAGTTTCTGCAGTGTTTATCTGGACTGGATTCAGTTCTGTGCGAGAAAAAGAGTGGAGGTAAGTGTCAAATTTTTATTTTTTTTTTTTTTAGTGATAGTAATTTTAATTCTTGGAATAGGGGTTAAATGATGTGTGGTTACACTTTTGCTTACTCAGGATTAATAGAATAAAATTTATTTCATTTAACTTTTGAGATTTAAAATAAAAGGAAAGTATATGTTTTGTGGAGTGGAAAAACCCTTGGAGACTATCCTTGTGGAAAAACTAGTCTCTAAAGGGGTAGTAGTCTTTGAATCCAGATCCATTTCCTTAACATTGCTTGAAAGTGTGCATAATAATCTCAGCTCTAGAAAGCATGGATATATCCAGTGCCCGCAGAAGTACTGCTAGAGCAGGCTCCTTTCATGGAATGTCATCACAGCATTACTGTTTCTTCAGTGTTGCCAGTGACTGGGTACATATGCCAAACATTTGTGGAGTACGCGTATCCTTTTCAAAAATTTGCCTCTATTTGGGTACACAGAATGGTAGGGAAGTGCATAGCAAACTCACTGTGAGTATAGGTCACCTCTGAAAGCTCATAACTCAAACACGAAGCACACCACAAAACCATGTGGAACTATCTTGCAGCTCGTGAAGGTCAAAGGCAGGTTTACAGCTTTTCATTTGAACACTTTGAACCACTAAGATTACTGATGGTCAGCAGTCATTTGGCAGAAATGTACCACTTTATTTCCATGGAATACTCAAAATAGCCCGGAGGGAGAATGCGGTTTCCAACAAGCATATTGCCTTGATTTAATTTTCTGATTATTGCTGGCAATGGCAAAAATGGAGAAGTATATCTTTCCTGGCCACTGTGTGCTGTATTGGTGCGTTTTTCACTCAGGATCACAGACTGCAGATCCCGTTTGCTATCACTGACCTCAGCTGGTGTAACATCACTGAATCTTTCTTATACCATCACTGAATTTTTCTTCTCCAACAATACAAGATTTAACAGGTCCAGATGCTGTGTCCTGCACTTTGGCCACAACAACCCCCTGCAGGCTGGGGACAGAGTGGCTGGAGAGCGGACAGGCAGACAGAGATCTGGGGGTACTGAACATGAGCCAGCAGTGTGTCCAGGTGGCCAAGAAGGCCAATGGTATCCTGGCCTGTATCAGGAATAGTGTGGCCAGCAGGACCAGGGAAGTGATTCTTCCCCTGTAGTCAGCAATAGTTGGACCACACCTCGACTATTGTGTCCAGTTCTTGGCTCCTCAGTTTAGGAAAGACATTGAGATGCTCAAACGTGTCCAGAGAAGGGCAACAAGGGTGGTGAGGGGTCTATGAGGAGTGGCTGAGGGAGCTGAGGTTGTTTAGCTTGGAGAAGAGGAGGCTTAGGGGAGACCTTATCACTCTCTACAACTGCCTGAAAGGAGGTTGTAGCCAGGTGGGTGTCAGTCTCTTTTCCCAGGCAACCAGTGACAGAACAAGAGGACATCATCTCAAGCTGTGTCAGGGGAAGTTTAGGCTGGACGTTAAGGAAAAAATTTTTCACAGAAAGAGTGATTGGACATTGGAATGCGCTGCCTGTGGAGTGGTTGAGTCACCGTCTATGGAAGTGTTCCAAGAAAGGCTGGATGTGGCACTTGGTTTAGTGGATGAGGTGGCATTAGGTCATAGGTTGGACTTGATGATCTCAAAGGTCTTTTCTAACCTAGTTCATTCTGTGGTTCTGTGACTGTCCACTTTGGTTCCTTCTCATGTCTCTAATGCAGAATACCATTCCACTGGCTCTTCTGTGTATCATTTTATTGATACTATTTTCACTGGATTGTCTCCAGAGCCCTTCCTCACCATTTCCTCCTGCTGGGAATGTTTTACCTCTTTTTTTCTCATCTCTCTGTCTCATCTCCCACGTTCTGACAAAGAATTGCACGGTGCGAGGAAAGCCACTGTTCAGTGATGCCTTTTCACTTGTTCTGTGGCTGAGACTTTCAAATACAGCAACAGATTTAGGGGTGCCAAGAGACTTGAAACATGTAAGTTAGACTTAAAAAGGCAAAGGAATGCCTGTACTGTTGCACATCCGCTTTTTTTATTTTTTACATATTTTTACCAGTGTTTTTTAATTCACTGATTATAGAAAGGTAAAGTTCATGTAGGAGAAGAGAGAAAAAATGCCAAACTTCATTATACACATGTCCCTGAAAATCAATGTACTTTATAGAAGGAGATACATTCTCCATTATAATTGGATTCACTTTTGGAGTCAAAGACACCTGTCTGAAATCACTCATTGCATAGATTGAAATAATAATCTTTATCCTCCTGAAGATTAGCATGCATGAGGTGTTGTTTCAAATTTTCCCTCCTGCTTGATTGCAAAATTTTCTTTGTGAAAATTAATTTCAGTAAAAGAAACTCTCCTGAGGTTATAAATGTAAATTAAATATTTTGACTGCTTGTTAAAACGTGAGGTCAGCGTGCCTCCAAACTTTTCCAAATAGATTGTTCTTCTGGAATTTGTGGCAGGGTTTTGTAGGAACTGTGTCTTATGAAAAGGGTTCTGGTTCTCTCCAGTTGGAGTGTCTTTCAACAATGAGGAACTCCCTCAGGTTTAGAATGTCATATCAGAGAGGAGTGAACCAAATAAAAAAACCACAAGCAAACACCTGCACCACCAGAGCTTCCCTTTCATGGAATCTCGCCACCCAAGAATGAAATATACCGTTTCTAGACAGTGGGCAAAATAAGATTGCATTTTCCAGGAAGTTTCTGATGGTGATGATCTTCTTCTTCTGTTTAAGGATGTTTTTGCATGTAGATCCAGCTACATGTAAATGTTACGAATTTTATGAATTTGTAGTATTGTGGTTCTTTTAAAGATGGTTTTTGCATTTGGAGTAACATGCTAATGTTAACACTTTGTAGCACCTGGACAGCGATGAAGATTCTCCTCTAGTGACGCTTTCTTTTGCCTTGTGTATATTGGGTCGAAGAGCTTTGGGAACTGCATCTCACAATATGGCCATCAGGTAATTATTAGGAATCCTTTCTCCTTGTCTTAAAGACCTGTTTGTCTTTTTTTCATGTGATGTGGAATCTCATGAGAAGATTAGATCAAGGTGATGTCTCATTCCTCCCTAAAGTAGAATGTTTTTTGCCATTCCTGGTCTTTTACTTTGTAGTTGGCTAAATAACTAATATCAGTCATTATTTTGTAGGGCAAAACAGAATTTTTCATTGAAAGAATGGGTACCAATGATTCTTGCTCAGGTTCACTCATGCCTGGCTATTGGAATGCTGGCTTCCTCCAGTGTTGGGTAAAAGGATGAAACTTCCAGAAGAAACTGCTAAGTCATCTGACTTCTGATTAAATACTAATAAATCCATAAGGGTTCTATATTCTTTAGGGCTATTTTCCTGTTCGTTTGACACTTGATTCTGGCAACTAGAGAAGGAGAACCTTGCATCTCTTGAGACTACAGCTTTGCTCACAGTCTACCTTACTCGGTTGTTCATTCATTCAAAACACTTCATCATAGGAAGTCTGGTTACTTAAAATATGCTTAGTTAAGATTGTTTCTAAATATCCTCGTCATCTTTTATTTTCAGTAGAGTTCTTCCATTTTCACTAGGAGTTCTGAGTTGTTTGAGTTCTTTACTGTACAATTTAAACTGTTGTATAGATATTTTATTAATGAAACAATATTTTAACAATGTTTAACTTCTCACCTAATTTTAGAATTTTTTAGATTTATTTGAACTCACTCTGTTCACAGGAGTTTAGTAACAGTAGAGAAGTTGAGTAGATACAGTTTTCAGGTGACCTTGCTGTGTTGGCACAGAACTGTGAGCAAAGCTACCTAGACCTCTATCACTGTGCTCCTTAGAGAGGATTTGTCTTACTAATAAGCAAACAGAGACAGTATGTGTGATTCTGAATGCATCTTGTTATAAAACAGTCCTTTTAAATATTCATTCTGGCTTTGTTATCTGTTGAAACATTTGTAACACTTTGTTTTATGTCTTCCTATTTCAGTGAGTCACACAAAATGTTTGTGGCCCATATGGCTTATTTCTTGGTGTGCTGCTGATTTCTGCTTTCTAAAGTGGCTTTTGTCATCTCTTTTCTGCTAATCCTTGCAGATTCCCTTCCTGTAGTATTCTTCTGGGTTGCATATCCTCTCCATTTCTATTAATTCAAATTAGTGTGATGTTTAGTAAGTAATATCTAAAATTGTCCTGTTTTCTTTGATGGTCCAGATTTTAGAGTTTGGGGGACATGATGGAAATGTTTATGTGCATTCAAGGTTTTTGTTTGAGAAAAGGTTAAAGTAATTTTTGATCTGGGTCTGCAATAGATAGGTCACAGCAATATTAGAAATGCATCTAAAAATATCACAAAAGCTTCCTTGCATGTACTTTTCACTGGATCCTAAAATCTTCATTACAATTTTTTGGCACTAGTACAGATACAATAACAGTGTCACCTATTTGCATTGGTTTACGTGGTTAGTAGATAATGCAAAGGGATAATATTATCAGAGAATTTCCATAGTTTAAAATGGAAAATATGAATGTTGAGGATAATTATTTGCAAAGGGTTCTGTAAAGGTTTTAATAATAATGACAGGAGTCAGCTATACCATGTCTTTTGATGAGTGGACACTCCATATTTAAAATACTTTTCTTGAGGTGAAAAGGTCTGTAGAAAGGCAGAAAGTGGGGTAGTCATAGGAGGTGTCCCTGTTACAATCCTCTAGTGTTAATTAAGTCCTGGTTTTCTTTTTAGTAAGCAAGTGCTCCAGGGCAGTATTGAATCATTGTATTTTTAAAATGTATTTTGTGACATAAAAGGGATTAAGTGGAAGCTTCTATCAGTATCTTTTTCAGTGCTACTTCACAGAAGCTTTCCCTAGAAAAGTTTCACTGAGGAAAAACTGTGTCGCTTTCCTACCTGGTTAAATTACCTTTAATACATTTCCACTGTCAGAAAGATTCAGAGAAATAGAAAAGGAATCTGAGTAGCATAACTGAAGTGATATATTGCTGCAGCTACAAAACATGACTTTTGCTTGGTCAAATACATTTATTCTTGTCTTACAGAATGTATAAATCTACAAAAAAAACAATTTAGTAGAAATTATTAACTAAGGACCATTGTGGGTACTCTGCTCCAGACATCAAGACCTTTAACAACAGAAATCCCCCACATTCAGTCACTTGATCATGGATGGCAGTTCTAACCCTATTTGTAGTGTTTATTGCTTCATACAGCTATTCAGAACTCATTTAAACACAAACAAGCAGTAAGTCAGTGAGACTCTAATAGTAATACAGTTATGCAGCATAGCAGGGGGGAGGACATTTTGTCCAATATATGCAACGCTGATGAGGCCAGAAGTTGATGCTCATGAGAATTAACTTTAGGCACTGAAGTTAGGTCTCACTCCCCTCTCTCTGTGCCTGACAGAGATACAGCAGCTCTCACCAAGGGTGATCTGGAGAATTATTTTTGATCCTCACCCTCTTAAGCTTTTTGCAGGTTGCAGGTCTGCATTCAGTCAGAGAGGAGAGAAGAACTTAAGGTCCTCAGAAGCTGGAGGAACCATTTTTTAGGTGATGCTTCAGAGTCCTTTTCCTTGAAAAGGTGTCATGATATTTTGGGGACTTTTAAGAGCTTGCTGGAGCTGAAGAGCATTTTAGTTTTCTGCAGGAATTGTCAGAACAGGCAGACCCACAGCCAGCTGTGGGCATGAGAGGGATGTGCTGCATCTATAGGGGTTGAAACTAGGTCTTTTAAAGGCCCTTCCAAAACAGGCCATTCTATGGTTCTATGGCTGCAAGGAGTCAGCTCTTTTGTCAGAGTTAGGCTCCTAACACACACTCGAATGCTGGATTGCAAAAACATAGATATAGATTACTCTGGTAAACACTGAGAAACTACCTTCAGTGTCATCTCAAGACTTTCTATTAATTCCGGCTGCAAAGCATCTTGTGTACAACATTGCTAAAAGTTTCGTGATGAGTTTGAGATGTAATGGCCAGATAGGAATGTGCTCTTCTCTTCATTGTTTGAAGCTTTTCAGATGTTCAATGTGAGCAAACTGGGCGAGAATCTGTGCTCTGTGGTTCGTGTTTCATTCTCAGGCATGACTGTGCAGGTAGTAGGAAACGTTTTCTGGACTAAGTCTGGCCCTTGCTGTGTCTTGAAGGAGTGACAGTCACCTCACTGCTGTGTCAAAGTAGTAGAGCAAGGTTAATGTTACACTGAGCTGTGCACTGCAGAACTGAGTCAGGTTTACACTGTGTATGTAAACTATCAATTTGCACTCATTTACACATGATTTTATCTAATCTATTAATCAGTAAATGTCACTGTGTAAACCAGGATTTTAAATGCTCTTATATAATGTATGTAAATAATTATTCAGTGTACCTGTTCATGTAAATGTCAGTAGAAACCTAACATTAACACTAGATTACACAATAAATGCATTCATTAAGGCAGAACATTGCTATGCAAATCATTTGCTCTTTTAAACTGTCATTAAGAGGCATCCTGCACAAATGCAATTTGAAGAATGACACGACATTACCATTCATTTATTCAAATGTGAATATTAAGGTGTGTATTTGTAAAAAATTACAAAATAATTCTATTCAGCCACTAAATTTACTAGTAAATAAATGTTTAGTATACATTTCAAATTTAGAAAAACATAAAAATCTCTCATCAGATACTTCCAACACTGCCAAGCCTGGCTGCTTATGTTTCCTGAGTTCCCTCTGCATGTTATTGCTCGGTGTGGACAGACTGTTGCTGTTGAGGCTAGTGGGAGTTCAAGTAGACAGTCCAGCTTGATATCTGCTGTTGCTGAGCAGGGCAGGCAGGGCAGAAAAATTTGACTCTCAGCTCACAACCACTGTTGTCTAAAATATCAAATTAGAAGGGCTATAACTAAAAATATTTCAGGTGAACTATGATGTTCAGGTCATTACCAGCTCACAGACATTCTTTATTTCTTCAATAAACCCACAGTTGACATTGGAGAAGGTCTAGAGAATGGGTTTTGGTGTACAAAATACACACAGAGATAATCACCAGCTCATTAGTCTTCCTTCATACTTCTTTCAGGCTTGCATTAAATGCTTTTAGTTTTAGCTGTTGGAGCAGCATAAGGAGTGCCGTAGGAGGGAGTATTTACTCTGGCACTGTTGCCCTCCCTCTGGTATTTGTGGCACTGCTTAATCCCCTCTTTCCTGCATGTTCAAGGGGACGACGGTTACCACGCACCTACTAGTTTTGTTCTAAAATAGCTCACAGTTGTGACAGCAGCTTTTCAGGTTGTTAGCTCAGAGGGTTAGAAATGTTGCCAGAAATAGTAGTTATGCCTCTCATAGATTAGTGTTGTTTCTTTGACATGGGATTTTACCTTAACTAGTTTTTAAAATACTTTGAACGAGCCTGTAACTGCAGCAGATTATTAACTGAGGTATGTTAAAACTGGGCCAAGAAAGCAGCAGCAACCTTGAGTTAGGCCTGAGATCAAAGCAGTTGACTTTACAGCTTCGTTATAATCTCATTAGTGTCTTCAGGAGAGAGCATAACAATGGGAAGAATAACGAGAACTGTATCTTATATGGATTAAGGGCTGCACGTTACAGAAGTAATGGCTTCAGACAGTGTCACATTATAGGCAGAATATACCTAAAAGCCTCATTACAATTGGCAGGAGAATAAAAGTTGTCCATGGTTTTGTGAATACAGCAATCTCCTCCAGACCAGTCTGGTGGAAAATACAATACATAAAATAATTGACTCTCAGCCTCTCACAACTACTGCCACCACTGATTTGCTCCTTGTAGCAATCATGTTTGTTCTTAAAAATGCTGGCTAGAGAACTTATTATGCAGAGGGATGAGAAATGGATGAGCCTTCCCTAACTAAGCCCAGTGAGAACTGTACGTGCTTCCCTCTGCTCCCTCTGCTGATGCTCATCCGCAGTTTGCATAGCTGTCTTAGTCCTGGCTGTGCTTTCAGCACATACTGCTGTTCACAGCAGCATGATTAGCATGTGCTGATACCTGTAAAACACTCTGATGTGAATGCAAACTCTTTTTCTGCTCTGGTGTTAAGATTTGGCACCAAGAGCCTCTAAGGATGTAAAAACCAGTTCTCTTGTCTGCCTACTCCTCCCTTCATCCCAGCCAATTTTTCAGAGCAGATACAGGGAGTTTTGTGTGGGGAAAAACGATACTACAGATCATCATTAGGTGCAGAGTTCAAGGTAGTATTTACGGTTTCATTCTGGGAACAATATTAGGTACAGAAGTGTTTTTTCCAGGCAAGAATTCAGCTGTGTATGCCGATGTTGTCTAGTGGGTGGGCAAACGAAAGGGAACCCTTCCTGATGTCTAGCTTTTTCAAAGGAGATGTTAGTCACATATTTCACTACACTGGCTGCACCCACCACTTCCTCCCCCCACCCTTCCCCCAGATGGTTTATTCTAGTACTTTCGTAGTTATTAAGCAGGATTTGAGTATATTATCATTTTCTGAACTGTGGAGAGGATTGATTTAAAGTCGGTAGGGATCAGGACCCACTCCTTGAAGACACATAATAATTCCCACTGAAATCAGTGCTTGAATGTTTTGAAGACCTGTAAGTGCCTGTCTCCCATAGGCATGTTTTAATATGTAACTTGGTACTAATAAATGCAAATTAGTTAAGAATTCACAAGAGCTTCCCTGTACTCCTCATGTTCCCAGCAGCGACAGCAGCTCAGCCTTCCTGACTGGCCCTGGTCTCACTGATTAGTTGATTTATATTACACGGTGCTTTCACAGAGAAAATCAGTTTCCAGCTGTTTTTCTGGTAACAACACATATATTTCTGTTTTAATTTCTAGAACACACTACTCACCAAGAGCAAAATTAGAATGCCTTTGAGCTGAAGACAGGTGAAGCAGTTTCCCAGTCTGTCTTTTCCCTCTCTTGGAGGAGAGAAAATATTTTAAAGGTTTTCTTTTCTTTTTCCAAAATAATTAAGAAAGCTCAATTAAGTAGAAAGATTATGTATTCTCTAAAGAAAGGCTGGACAGTAAAGAAAGCCACTAACATCTTAATGCAGCTTCTCCTCGGAACCTTTGCAATCTAAAAAGTGACTGTTGTGAGTAAAATGATTGGCAGAGACCATAGATGAAAAATCTAAAATCTTAGATGAAACTGTGTCCTGTGGGTTTGCAAGAGATGCCTGTTTTTAATAGATGGGTCTATTTTCCTCTATTTTGAGATCACTTTTTCAGAGCAGCATTAGGACAGCAGGCCTGCCACTGGCATTATAGAAGTGGCTTGGTGGTGGTGTGGGAAGCTCATCATTCAGGATGCAGATTTGAGCTGAAGGCTGGTTGTTTCCCTTCACAAAGCCCTTCTGCAACCATTTTCTAAAATGTACTTGATTTTGTACCGTTTACCTCATGCTTAAGTCTCAGGTCCAGGCAAACCATCGTCCAAGGCCAGGCAGAACTGATTTGCTGAGCAGTTCCTGAAACTTAGTGTTCTTGTCAGTACATCCACTTTAATGTTCATGTTTAGGTTTGAGTTCCATGACAAAGGTCTTAAGTCTTGCTGAAAATATTTTTTACACTTTTTTTCTAATTATTATTTTTCATCTCACAAGAACTACTAACAGGACTGATCAATAAACTTTTAATTCAGGAAGCAGCTTGTGCTGCCTGCACAGGGAGTGCAGTTGACATTCATTGATCTGGTCTCTTTCACACAGCTACAGAGAAGCAGTGCCCTGAGGCACCCTGTGACTCAGTCACCCATCCTGAGGCCATCTTTCATTCCAGGTGCCCCATTCCTTACTTGGCCAGTCATTTACAGCACAAGCAGAAGGAAAACCACCTACTTTAAGGAATGTTTTTTCATTAGAAACATGTGATGTGAACCTCGCTTTATACCCACTACACACGCTCACCCTGTGCCAGAGGGCCACCAGCTACTGGAGGTTGGCCTGTGGCCAGTGGCTGACAGAGATCCAGCTTGGTGAGACAGGAATGGCTTCTGGGACTAACTGCTGCCTTTCTCTTATAGCTTGGACTCTTTTCTTTATGGGCTTCATGCCCTGTTCAAAGGAGACTTTCGGATAGCAGCAAAAGATGAGTGGGTCTTTGCAGATATGGATCTACTGCATAAGGTCGTCGCCCCGGCAATCCGAATGTCACTGAAGCTACACCAGGTAGTGTCTTTATTTAGTTATTTATTTTTAACTTTTACTATTGTACCTGTTTTCTCAGGAAAACACAGGACAACTTAGAAACTGTCCAAAAAGGCGGGGGAGAAAATTGAGTACTTGTTGCCTTTTCTGAGAAACATCATTCACCAAGATGGAAAAGCTTGGCATTTATTTATTTATTTTGCATTCACTTGATCTTCTTTTCTGTATTCCCTAGTTGCCCATTTGAAACCATTCATTGTGCAGAGCTCGACCCTGCATTTTTCATCAAAACAAAACTGACAATCTTGCTATGCTTGCCTGGCTACTATAAAGATGGTTTCTAGCTTGAAAAGAAATACATTGAAAATGCTGATTTCGTTGCTATTTTCATTGCTAATTTCAGTTCAGGCCCTGTATAGCATGGAATTGATTTTGTTCTTGCCCTGGCATGTTATGATTTAGTATTGAATGCTTTTATAATGAATTACATTTAGAATTGTTCTGAATGTTACTAAATTGCTGTGAACTCCTGTCTGATACTTTGACACAATAATTTTATGATGAATTTTATGATATCGCTGGCCATGGTGCTGCAGGACAGCTGAAGTTACTATATTGTGATATCTACTGATGGATTCTCAGTCTATGCTGTTGTAGGTGGATCTTTGTGAATAAAAACAACAGTTTCTTCAAGAACTGTGGAATGCCCCAGGTGATTCCCATCTCCTTCTAGCTTACCCAAAAGCTTTAACCTCTCATGGTTTCACACTTCATAAAATAAAATGGGTAAACTGGCATTTTCCAAGTGTTTTTGTCCAGTGGAGACTTGAGACCAGAACGGGTCACAATAAAACAAAAATCATACCTTTCTATATTGTTCTTAAAATTAATTGTTCTACCTCCGAAAAGACATGCTGAAAACACCAAGTCACTGGGGAGGTCAGCTGGAAACTGCTTGAAAAACAGGACTTTGTTTATTGTTAATAGTTTTTGTGTTTTCACAGAGATACCTGACCTTTTCAATACTTTTTGCTGTACTACCAGGACCAGTTCACCTGCCCAGATGAGTACGAGGACCCAGCAGTTTTGTATGAAGCAATTCAATCGTTTGAAGAAAAGGTTGTGATTTGTCACGAAGGGGACCCAGCTTGGCGCAGCGCTGTGCTCTCTAACCGAGAGGAGCTGCTGACTCTGAGACATGTGGTAGATGAAGGGGCAGATGAATATAAAGTTATCATGCTCCACAAAAGCTATCTGAGCTTCAAAGTGATCAAGGTATATATACCACCTTTCTAACACTGCAGTAATTTAAGGCTATGGTAACTAATATTATTTCTGAGCATTCTGGTCAAAAGGAGAAGTCAAATGCAGTTAATTGGAGGCTAGAAGAGCTCTTTTCAGTTGACTTTCATTTTGTACCCATATGTTTGTGTATCCGAAATAACATTCCAGGATTTACCAGGGAGTAGCACAAAAACTTTTAAAAGCAGATGGTGCAAAGACATTAGGTGTTTGCACACACAGTCACTGCCATTCTACCTAGATCCTGTAGTTCTACATCTTAAGTAGCAAATGTTTTTGTATGATCCGCATGTTTTTAACCCACCCGTAGGTCAACAAGGAGTGCGTCAGAGGGCTTTGGGCTGGACAGCAGCAGGAACTGATTTTCTTACGCAATCGTAACCCGGAGAGAGGAAGCATCCAGAACAATAAACAGGTCTTGCGGAATTTAATTAATTCTTCATGTGATCAGCCACTGGGATATCCAATGTATGTTTCCCCTTTAACCACCTCGTACCTTGGGACACACAGCCAACTGAGGAACATCTGGGGGGGACCTCTCAGTCTGGACAACATTAAAAGGTGGTTCAAATCCAAATGGTTAAGGTAGGTGTTAAATTTTGGCTATGCTGGCAGATATCCTGAAGTCTTGGTTTCACTGTATTTTCTGTTAAAATACAGTAATTCTATATTGTTGCCTATGAGTAAGAAAATTAATTGCAAATATCTCAGAATATAACAAAACAGCACTGTAGATAGAACAGAAAGAAAATTCATGAACTCATTCATAGCAAAGCTTTCTACATGTTCAGCAAGATTCATTCAAATCATTTAGCACTCCAGACATTTCCAAGGAATTTTACTGTTTATGCCATCTGAATAAGGGTGTCTTTTCTGTAACTCTTATGTGTCAGAACATGAGTAAATGTGCTGGTGAGTTATGCTCCAAGGCTTTGCAATATAGATAATCATCTCCAAGTCATTGTTCTTGACCAAAACACATCTAGAACTGTCATCGCTATTCACCAAAACTGCCTGACTTCCCCTAGGAATGCATGATCAGTATCTGACACCTTGTGTCTCTCATTCCAACGTGCACTGTTCATACAGTGATAACTTTTTTTTGACATTCCCTCTGTCTGCCCTATTGCCACTGGAGCTGAGGAGAGGCAGAGCACCACAGGGAGACTACAGGTGCCAGCTTGCATGCTAAGACCTATGTTAAAATGTCAACATTAAATCTAATGGCGTAACATGCTAGTTTCCCATCATGCAGCTCACCCTTATGAGCTCTCGCCAGTCCATTCCTCTTTGTTACTTGGTTACCTCATGCAGAAGAGACCTGTAACATTATCTTATTATCTTTAGAGAACTGTAACATTAGATAAAGAGCCCTAATCTCTTCCAGCATTCGAAAGCCACAACACAAGGAAGGATTTGGTTTATGTCGTATACGATTTTGTTCCAAGTAAGCTTACCATATCATCTTTGTCATCTCATAAAATATCGGAGAACCTGCAGTGGTGTGAGAGAGGACAGTTACACATTTTGAGGGCACCTAACAGTGGTGACACAAATTTTCATGTGTAACAAGTGGCTCACCATGCGTGTGTTCCTGCAAACAGAATGCGGAAGGACTGCCATGCAGCAGCTCACCACGAGAGAGGTAACGTTGAAGAGGTAGATAGTGGAGGCGGGTCCTCATCTAGCAACAATTCCACAGGCAATACAAGCCAGAGCAGTAGCTCACAGCCCACCAGAGATGGTACCCCTCAGCTGCAAGCTTCATCTCAAGAGGTCCACCAGCGGGCAGGTATTTGCACAATTTACTTGGCTTTTTCTGTTGTCTTCTCCTGAGGGACTGCATAGGCAAGTGCTTTTGGGGCATGCTCATATCCAGCAGAAAACTAATTTTAGAAAGAGAGCGCTTTATCTTTCCTAAAGACCAAGAACTTGTAAGAGATACCTTCCAGATACTGTTCCAGGAATTTACTGGGAGGGCATAAGGCAAATGTGATTCATCAAAGATTCCACTGTCAAAGTCCGTTATGTGTAATTTTTGGACTAGCAGGTGCCACTAAGAATGCCAGAATGCAAAATGCAGATGGGAGAGAGTGTACATGAGAGATGCAAGGAGCCATACCACAGTGAAGCTCTGCTTATTGTTGGCTGGGAACAGCAGAATGAAAGTATGCAAAAATCTTAATTATATTGGAAGGACCATGGCAATTTATTTGAGAAATTGGTTTGGCTGTTCATTAGTGCATGTGGAGAACAAACAAATGGAAAATAGCTTCTTATGACTGTACAGTAGTTACCAAGAGAAAATTAAATGTTGCCAATCATTCTGTCAACTAACAGCTGAGCCCTTCTCAAATTATGGATTCAGAAGTACTTCAGACATATTCACAGGGTAGAACTACTGTCCTTCACATTGAAGATGTGTATTGAGTAGTAAGGATAGGAAATTGGTTGGACCATCCATCCAGAGAGTAGTGGTCAATTGCTCAGAGTCCAAATAGACATCAGTGACAAGTGGTGTCCCTTAGGGGTCCATATTGGAACCAGTATTATTTAATATCTTCATTAATGACAAAGACCCTCAGCAGACTTTCAGATGACACCAAGCTGAGTGGTGAGGTTGACACACCTGAGGACTGGGATGCCATCCTGAGGGACCTGGACAAGGTCAAGAAGTGGGGCCAAGGGAACCTCATAAGGTTTAACAAAGTACAAGGTGCTGCACCTGGGTTGGGGCAACCCCTGGTATCAATATGGGCTGCAGGTTGAACAGATCCAGAGTAGCTCTGCCAAGGACTTTGGGAGTGCTGTGGATGAGAAGCTGGACATGAACTAGTAATGTGCATTTACAGCCCAGAAAGCCAGCTGCGTCCTGGGCTGTATCAAAAGCAGCATGGCCAGCATGCTGCTCTGGTGAGACCCCACCTGGAGTACTGCATCCAGCTCTGGGGTCCTCAGCACAGGAAGGAAATCAAACCCTTGGAGCAGGTCTGCAGGAGGGTCACAAGATGCTCAGGGGAAGGGAGTACCTCTCCTATGACAAAAGGCTGGTTGGATTGTTTGGCCTGGAAAAGAGGCAGCTTCGGGGTGATCTAATTGTGGCCTCACAGTCCCGGAACGAAGCACACAGGAAAGAGGGAGACTTTTTACAAGGGCATGTAGTGACAGGACAAGGGGGAATGGCTTTAAACTGAGAGTTGGTATAGATTTTGCATATTAGGAGAAAATTCTTTACTGTGAGGGTTGATGGGGCACTGTCACAGGTTGCCTAGAGAAGTTGTAGATGTCCTCTTCTGGAAGTATTCAAGGCCAGGTTGGATGGGGCTTTGAGCAACTTGAGCTAGTGAAAGGTGTTTCTGTCCACAGCAGAGGGGTTGGAACTAGACAATCTTTAAGGTCCTTTCCAACCCAAGCCATTCTATGATTCCAGGTTTGGCAGTGGGTCACTGTGAGATCTATCACTGTGCAATCAGGACTTGTAATGCAAAGCCAATTAACTCTACCTTTCAACAAGCTTGTGGTATTACTATATAAATTAAAGCAGAGAACTGGAGGGGTATGACACTTGTTTGTCTCACGTTAGATCATTTTCACCTATTATTAAAGATAACAGACAGGACTGGAAAAAAATCTTGCCCTGGATATAAATCATGTTGCAAGAACAAAATAACTGCTGCTTTTAATCGAGTCTAGTGTTAAAGGAATACCCATGTGCATATTCATCACTTGACTGCACAATAATCATTGTAGCAAATTGTGAACTGTGAATAATTGTGAAATAATGATCCTGAGCACACTATACCATAAAGTAAGTTAATTGTGACTTGTTCAAAAAAACATATTGGGTGCCCAGAAAACCATTATTAAGACAGAAAGTCACACTTAGCTAAGAAAAGCAACTTGGCTTTTGGTAAAATGAAGAAATGCACAACGTATGCAAGGAAGTGGGAAATAGCAAATACAAATCCGTATTCACTCCTCAGATACTGTTCATAGAGAATGAAACAACAAGTTTTTGGCTAGGACCATTAGGGATGAAAAGATGAAAATGGGTTTGTGGCTGTTTATTTTTAGAGTATTAAGAAGCAAAAGAAATCCTAACAGTGGTCTTGATCCGTTAATATATAGAAAGGTAGAGTTGCCAATATGTAGAAATGAGAAAAGAAATGTCTGGTTTATATTGGGGAAAATGCAGATAATCTATTTCTATGATCTGATCATGAACCAGTTCCATCCATCTTAACAGCTACAAATAACACTGAAAGAGTAGCTATCAAAGCTTAATTGAGCAAATCCAAATGATTTTCAAGAAGGTTTTTAAGAGAGCTGGTTAAAAAGCAAGGTCTGTTCAATCTTCAGTAAGCCTCAGGACACTAAGGCAAAACCAGAGCACTGGGAAAGAACTTACGTTATGCCTGTTGTTAAGAACCAGAATGGCTAGTGATCTGCATAGTGCATTGTCTTATCAGTCTGAGTCTGGTCCCAGACAGTGTTAGCCTACCACACAAAGTTCCAGTGCTCTAATTTAAGAAGGACATTTTTAGTTTGGAAGCACTTCAGAGAAGAGACAAAAAATTATCAAAGATCTGGGAAATACATCCTGTAGTGAAAGATTACTGCTTTCAAACAATTGCTATTTTAAGAGATGCCTTGATCATAGTGTGTAAGTACTTACCTGGGCAATGAAAGGTGACCAGAGACTAAATATTTGAGCAGGCTTGGATATAGCAAAGCTAAACAAATTCAGATTTGAAATCAAGAACACATTTTTAATATTGAGAGAGCAAATAAACATTGAAATAAGTGATTAAGGGTTAAGGCATATTCTCCATGACTGGAGATACTAGATGCATTTTTAAAAAACACAATATAATTAATAATATCACACAGGAATTAATTCCAGGAAGTTCTATGGTCCATGCCATATAGCACAGCAGACTAGATGATCATAGCAATTCCTTCTAGATTCACAATCTATGATTCAAGTGCATTTAATTTTTTCATGTTTTGTTTGCAACCTGGTGCCACTGAGTCTGCAACATGCAATGAAAGCCCTTTTAAAAGTGTTACCAAAATCAGGAAATGTATGGGGTTCTCCCCCAAAGTGTCCTCTTTTAATGATGCGGTTCATAGAATAGCCTTTGTTTTTCGTAAGTGTTTTCAGGGACAGAGTTATTTGTGTGTAGATGCGGGTGGTCTCCTGTCCAATGCTGTAACCACTGCGTTTGGGATGAATATAGAATACTTTTGGACAGGGGTCAGCTTGGCAGCTTAAATCACAAACAGATGCTTGGCCACGTGACTCTTAACACACGACAGCCACTCTGTTCTTAATTCCAGTCCATTCTTTTTATTTTACAAAGGTAACATATTAAAATAACGATCAGATGTAGAAACCAAAGCACTTAAACCAAACCCCAGGGTCTGAGGAACCTGAATCCCTGCAGAGGCCAGATGTGCGCACAGCTGCCAGCATGACAGCCAGGCCTGATCCCTGCCACAGCACACGCCCTCCCTGTGGATCACAGCTGAAGGGCAGAGAACACTGGCAACGTGGTACACAGGAGCCATGGAACATCCTGGGTTGGAAGGGACCCACAAGGACCATCAAATTCCAGCTCCTAGCTCTGCACAGGACCACCCCCAGAATCACATCATCTACCTGAGAGTGTTGTCAAGGCACTTCCAGAGCCATATGCATCTGTCCCATCGCTCTCAAGCAAAGATCTCTTATTACAGAGAATGCTGCTTTGCATGCCATCTTAGGAAATGTATTTTTTTATTGTTTGTGGAATATAAAGGTAGAGCTAAAGACACATTGTAAATGAGGTGTAAAAGTGTCCAATACTTGCCAGACCAAGTAGGTTTTAGTCCAGATAGAGAGCTCCAGTTATGTTGTAGTCCAGCTCTGCTTATCTGACTCTGCCAAGTTAGCTAAATTCTCTTTGCTTCAGCATCTGATAAATGAAGATAACAATACCAGTCTCTGGAAAGCAGGTCTGGGGATGTAAAGCAGTGTGTTTCAGCTATCTGATGTAAATAGCTTGGATATGAAATTCTGCATGGCTGGAACCTGCATGAATTCAGCAGTCATGTTTTTAGAAGATAGTGCGAGATTTATATTCCTTTATGCCAGCAAAAATTCAGTGTTTGGAGGAGTTTGGGTATTGGGAAAAACCAAAGCAGAAAAAAAAGAAAAATATTACCAACAGCCTGGAAATGCCTGCCGGAAAAGCTTGTTACTGTGTTGACGGCTCTCAACAGATTTTCTGGCATTGACTCCCTACCCCACAGCTCTAGCTAGGAAACCAAAAAACACCAGCTTGTGTTAATGTTTGGAGTTTCCTGGAAAGCAAAAAAGCCAAGCAGGCACTCGAGTGACTGGGTTTGCTGTGTAAGCCTTGGGTTAGAGCCTGTCTGCAGAAATAGTAACCTCTTTCAGGGCCCTTGGCAGACACATGCCAGCCCACTGCCTGCCATTTGCAGAATGCTTGGGTAGAGGCAGGGAGCTGGTGGGTTCACTGGCCGGTATTTTATGATTTATTTTTCATTCTGTGGCTATCTAAAATATGCAAGCATAAGAAATACAACAATTATTTGCTTGAATTATGTAAGATGTTGATATAAATGCAAACTATGGGGATGTATATGTACAGGAAGAATTTGTCTAGGCATGCCAGAATAGCATAGGTAATCTACTCTCTTTATACAACAGTGGTTGCATTGAGATGCTTCACAGTATGGGACAAGAGTCTTACGTGGGTCTCATTCAGACCTCCAATAGTCTACCCTAACTAGAAGCATTCATGTCTTTTCAGTCTGTTATATACTGTAAATCTCGCTCTGGAAACTCAGATTGAGTTTACCCTTAAGTCTTAAAAACTGTCTTATGGCTTTGAATGCTGTATTCTTCCACTTGGCTGAATTCTCAGATTCTTTCTCCCCATATGCAGGAATAATCTTTTAAATGTGCCATTGTTTTAACTTAGAGGTTTTTGGTTTTATTGTTGCATTTAATTATACCAAGTCATTTAAGGTAGATATTCAACATCCCCTACATTACTGTGGTTGTCAAGGGGGAGAAGAGTTACAGCAACACTATGCATGATTATTCACTGGGCTGATTAAAATGTATGTGGCAGAAGATGTGTGAGCCTGTCATTAGAGTATTTTCCTTGGGGTCTTTTCTCTCTTCTGACTCAGAAGAGAACCACTAGGACTATTCTGACCAAAGGTCATAACCCCTGTAATGGAAAATACAAAGATTCATAGATTTGGCATTATGTTACTCCTGTTATTCTTGAGATTCTTGCACTGTTAAAATATGCCAACAGTAATATGTACACATGGGAGGGACACTGTCAAATAGCATGGAGTTCATCAGAATGCCACTTAAATATATTAATCTTTCTTTTACAGGCAGGAGAAAACCCAGGAGTCAGTCTGTCCAGGCACATGCTGCTTTAAACCAAAGGCCCCCTGATTCAAGTCATTCTGGACCAATTGTAGAAAGCCGCCAGCCTTTCATCCAAACATCTACATCTGCTCACGAAATTGCCCAGAGGCTTTCTAGTAGTCAGCTGTCATTCCACAACTCTGCAACATCTGTGTTTTCCCAGTCCCCTGCTGTTCCTGTTGCTGGCCAGCTGACTGTGCAGGACCGAGCTGCAGCAATGCTCAGGTCCAGCCTGGCCTCTTCCACCAGCTCAACTCTCAGCCTGCTGTTTGGCAAGAGAAGTTTTTCAAGTGCTTTGGTGATTTCTGGGCTCTCGGCTGCAGACGGAGGCAACACCAGTGACACCCAGTCATCCAGCAGCATGAATATTGCCATGGGTCCTTCTGCTAGAGCAGCAAGTCAGGCAGCTCGGGTAAGGCTGAAGCCAGAACTGCAGTACTAACAGTGAGCTCCTGTACTGTTCTCCTATCAGGTTCCTGAACTGTCCTCACCATCATTTGGTTTCTTCCTTCTCACTGGTCAGAGAACAGCTTTTTCAAAAGCAATGCCAGGGTTTTGCTATTGGTTTTGGATTTTGCTGCATCACAATGAAAATGAGACTGTTTAATATTAGTGTGTATATAAGAGTGAGAGTATTTCTAAGTAATTGAGAGGTTGGCTGTTTACTGAAATTGCAAATTGGGGCAAAGTCCTTCTTTCTTTCACTCAAACCAGGGATTTAAGTACCATCATAAGCAGACTGAATAGCTCCTTCCTTGCCTGCTTATGCAGGAATTAAAATTATTTGTAGGAAGAGGAATGGTTCTCCCTGAACAGTGCACTTGTTCTGTCCCCCTCTCTGACCAGAAGTTCAATTCAGGACCTGATACCTTGTTGCTGAAAGGAATTCTGTAGGAAATGTTTACCAAAGAAAACCAGCATGCCCTGTGATTCAGCATTTTCTAGCAGCAAAACTGTACACACAAAGAACTTCCAGCTTTCTTTCCTGTAGGCTCCCAGTTTCATTCCCATTTTCCCTGGAAAATTCAATGCACATAATAGTGTTATCCTTTTACTGTCTGCTTAAGTGTTATTTATTTAACTTTAGTTGCCATCACTTGCTGTCCTGTGAACTTAGAAAATTTGACCGCAGCACCAGAGAGCAGAAATGTAACAAGATGGGCTAGAGATGGAGGACGACTAGGCAGTGTAATCAGACACTTTCACATTTGGCCTATCAAAATGGAAACCAAACTGGCAACAGGGGAAAATTGTGGATATGGAAAGCACAAACCACTTTTCTGATACTAACGTTCTGAACTGTGTATGACTTCCCTAGTTTCCAAAGAATTCTCCAAGCCTCGAGTGAAAAAAGCTCCTTAGCCTGTGTGTATTTTGCTCTCAACCCAAAAATACCATGTCTGATACAGTTCTCTAGAGTTTTGCCATGAACTTCAACGGTTGACTGGACGTTACTCATCTGGGTCTAATCCTGCTTTGTTACTGTAAATGAGCATTAATAATATTTCTACACATACAGCTGAATGTATCAAATGTCAAGGCATAATTCCAGCTTTCAAGAACTCAGCCAGTCTGTGATAGTGAGTAACTAATAGTAGGATTCACCTTGTCTAACTTTAAGCCATCTAAAGTTTGGGCATGAAGTCTCAGTAGATTGTTGGTGAGGCTTCTGTATTCAGTAGAGAGACCAATTCTCTTCATCCTTAGAGCTATTAGGAAGAAATTTTCCTCTGGGAGACTTCTCTCTGGCAACTATTGGCAGAATAAATGACAGACTAAGACTACATGGTTAAATTTAGATGAGGTGAATCCTGGCCAAAGTTACTGCTCAGAGTCCAGGTGCCTGTTTGATTCAAAGCAGTAAAGAGGAAGTGTTTTACTTGAGCATTAGCACAGCACAGTTCTGGAATGCTTTTATACCAATGGACTGCTTACAATGGGGTGGCACTGTGCTTAGTTTTCAGACTGATAATTGCTCCAGTTTTGATGAAAAGGTTTCTTTGTAAGTTGGATTTAGCATTTGGTGTATAAAGCAAGCCCCAGAGCAACCCCATTTAACAACTTAAAAGTCAGCCCTGCCTGGAGCAGCAGTTTGGACTGGATGACCTCCAGAAGTCCTTTTCAATCCAAATTATTTTACAGCTCTCTATACACGTACATCTGTGGTACTAAAACTCTAGCTCCTGGTCTGCTTTTCCTTCCAAATTTATGCGTTACACAAAGTGTGACAAGTACCTCTTCAGAAGTCCCTTGTGAATAATGCATGTTAAGAATCCCATGGAGTTTCACAGAATGACATTCCTACATCAATTTTTAACTCTTTTCACCTGTCACTTCAAAAAATAGCTGAAGTGTTACTTAGAAATTTCCTAAACTAGTTGGCTTTTTCTCTTTCTTTCTTCCCAGCAACTTGCTGAGACCTGTGAAGCAACGGATGCTGCAGAACCACAGCGAGAGGGTGTTCCGGTCCATGCCACATTCACGAGTCGGAACATGGAGTGCAGAAGGGCCAGCCAGGAAGATATGGCTCTGGAAGACACTGCTTCTCAGCAAAGCCTGTCTGAGGAGCAGTAAGGAGTATTCCTAGCACGAGGGCCCTGCACTTAGAATTTAATAAAGACCAGAGTTAGGTCAGAAAGCTGTACATGGATTTAGGTTCTTTCAAATGTAATAAGCAACCTTCAAATGTTTATTTTTCTAACTTCTACACAAGAACACTACAGGGCAGATGTTCTTCAGCTAATGGCCTTCATATGGGTAGGGTTGGAAGATATCCTAAAAAACACACAGTGCCACTTCATCTCAGGTTCTTGTAAATCCTAGAACAATGAATACAACCTGTTTAACGTTCCTTCCCCTGGAACTGTTAGAATCACAAATGAATACAGTAGGAAATATTAATACAACTCAGTGAAAAGCACACAAGACATCTCTTTCCTGCCATAACTAAACAGCTGATTGCATGCAAACTAATTTAAATTTGATATATACCATATAGCAAAAGACAACTACGAACAGAAGCAATGAATACATAAAAGGACAATACAACATTAGAGCTAAATCTGATTTTTTTTTTCCAACAGCAAATCTATTATTTTTCTTTTAACATGTTATGCAGGTGCAAATGCTGAATAGCAACATAGCATTACAGACTGATATACTGCATGCAGCCATACTGAGATACTGTGTGAACAAGCCATGCTACACATATTAACAAAAGTCATGTGCGAGAAGAGAAAGGATCCAGTGCATGGAAGGTCTTCAAAGCATATGGTGCACCTTACTTGCAAAGCAGCTTTGCATAAATTAGGTATTATCTTGTGTTCCTGTTTGGTTTACAGCAGTGTTTCTCAAATTCCAGGCAAGAGTACCCTTAGGAGCTCCAAAAGGGCTCAGGGGAATCTTTCAGGAGGACAGAGAAGTGCAAAGCAAGCTGTAATTATTGTCTGGAAGTGTTTGTGTTAGGAAGGGAACAGCTAGATACCTTTAATTGCTGGACACAGCTCACTGTCCATAAACACTTGTAGACAGTAATTACAGAGCCTACTGATTTCCGTCCCCAAGAGAAACTGAGCTGTTGCCATTATAATAGTTGCAGAAAGACAGATGATGGAAAAAAGGAGACCACATTTTCATAAGTTTTGAGAAACACTGACTTACAGGAATGCATAACTACTTTGGGAGTCAAAAGGCTACAAAAAATCCTTCCTCTACTACAGAGTCTAAACACACATGGATGTGTTCCCTTTTTTTTTTAATTAAAAGAATTGCAGCTATCAGTGTCTTGCTGTTCCTCTTTACTGTAACTACTATTGATTGTTTCTAAATCTCAACACAATGATGTGCATCCAGGCTGTCTTGTCCCAATTAACACGAAAGATTTAACAAGAGATGCTGTAGCTAAGTCTCATTACTGTTAGGCAGTACTCAGTTGCATTCTGAGCTTCCTACTGTGCCACACTTCAGATCTTAGTAGTAGAACTAAATAACACTGAGTGAAAATAAAATTATTCAAGTATGTTTTGTGTGGCAGCAGTTTTTGGGTCTTCTTTTCTACTTGGAATTGTTTTCACTTTCTGCCTTACAAAATTAAGAAATCTATTGTTACTATTTCACTTTATATCTTGATGAGTTGATTATTTACAAAGCTCAACACAACCTAGGAAAAATTCTGCCTGTGTTCACAAGTGTAAAAGCAGAATCTTGATGTACAGCCCTCTGAGACACATGGTCATCGGTGCAGTTCAGGCCCTACTACTGTCTTCTCTAGCATCCAAGTGTGACGTGGAAGAGGAAATCAAATTCATCTGCTCTCTTCTGACCAGTGCTGGCAGATCATGACTGTTCATGAAGTGCTTCATTACAAATGAAGCATGGAGGCTATACAGGTATGTAGAGGGCTCTTACTAACACCCACCAGCCCCATTTCTGCCTTGGGGGCTTTTCCATGGCAGTCCACACGATAAACCATCACCACTTTTGTCTTCCTGCATGGAGGCAGGGCAAACAGGTGGCTGTGGAAAGCAGTAAGAAGGTTCCCATGTTCACTTAGCTTCCAACTTTCACATCTTTAAGTTTGAATTAATTCCATCAAAAATAAGTAATTCCAGTAGTTCACATCAACCTAAACTATTCTGTGTAACCAACTCAAGCATACTAAACCCGTTCGGGAAATGGCTGCACAAATCCCTTCAGTGGCAGGCCACTGTATCTGCTTAGCAGAGAATGAGGCCCAGCACCACCA
Source organism: Serilophus lunatus (assembly GCA_013399895.1). Lineage (NCBI taxonomy): Eukaryota > Metazoa > Chordata > Aves > Passeriformes > Eurylaimidae > Serilophus > Serilophus lunatus. The sequence goes on from VXBA01004960.1 coordinate 955,290, forward strand.
CCTTCCCCCTGCACCACATCTCCCGCAAGACTCTACCTCTCCACGGTCTCTGGTACTGCATTCTAAAATAATGCAGCTCCCTCACAGTTCACAACTTAGTTAAAGCCACCAGCCCCTGGAGCATAACTCCTTGGGGACAGCAGTGAACCATGAAGTCCAGAGTTCTGCTGCACAGGGTGGTTGCCAGAAAAGGCAGGTTCTAATTCCTTTGTTGAGGCATAGTGTGCAAGCACAGCAAAGCAAGAGTCAAGGTAAGATTCAAAAATTTAGTTCCTTTTTTGTAGCCATGTCCTACATCGTTTTTATTTTGACTTAAAGTTGCTAGTGTAGCTTAATGCATTGAAAAAATCCAAGAGTGACCATTAATAAGTGTAACAAAGAAAAATAAAATAATCAAAATGAGTGCAAACTTCCTCATGTTACATTTCTCCATATTTTTGGAGATATACTATATGCAGTGGTTTTAAATATGAGACAATCTTACAGAATAATCAGACATAACAGAAGGAAAACACACAACTAGGTATGAGGCTGTATTGATTATACATGTTTTTGCATGAGGGAGGGATACATGCAGTTATTCTGCATATGACAGAAGACGCTTTAAGGCTCTGATGCACACAAAGCTAACAAATAGGAACCTAACCTTTACACAAGACAATTTCAACAGTTCTGAACAGGTCTGCATAGCACCAAAAGGCACCCAAGTCCACAGGAATGCTGTTCTCAGCACCAGTGTCTACATACGCACGAAAGCTTTGAGTTATATTTTTATTCCTGAAAGACTAATCAGCTTGATACTTAACCTCACACTCAAGATGCCCCAGAGTTGCAAGAAAGAGGCACCTGTGACACTCAAGACCCTACTTGTTGGGCAGTTTTGGCCTCTGAATGAAAAACAAAGGTGACTTTCACTGCTTTTAGGCCATCTGTGACACTGCTGATGGGTTTCACAATGCGAAGCCCTGCTAAAACTCTGGTCCTAAAGTTGCTCAGTCTTAACAGTTTGCCTGCAGTTCTGATCTCTCCCTACAGCTGCAATGCAGGAAGAAGGGCCATCATCAACACATAAGGACTTTTTATAAGGAGTTCCATGAGGGTTTTTTTGCATGAGGTGCTATGCCTGATTTTTCCAGAGCTGCAGAGGCCACTTAGCTCATTCAGCCAGCCCAGAACATTCTTGTTTCTACAACATGAAAATGGTAACATTCCCATCTCCTTAGCAAGCTGAACACATACTTTGAGGAAATCAAGCGCTCAGTCCACAAGACCACTTGGTACATGCAGTTCTTTCATAGAAATGTCAGAAGGGATGAAGAGATGGAGGCCTTATCTGCCTCCCCATCTTAACATCAGGTAACATCACCATTTCTGAAAAGATACATTGGGAGTGATTTTATCCACACTGGCTCAGCAGGGCCCTCTCAACCGGAGAGGAACACTGACAATATAGCAGGCTACAGGAAGGGGGATAATGACTGTATGGTAAAACAAGCAAAAACACAGTACTTCAGCCCTTGCACTAAACAGGGGATACTTACCTCCCTCGAGTTTTGCTTTCCTCAACTTCCACTAAAGGCTTTTGTTTACATCCTACAACCAAAGCCAGATGATACATTCCTAATGGTGAAAAATGGCCCAAAGGTCTGGTAAAAAGACGTTCAGTAATTTTTTATCAAAGCCAGCCCCAGGCTGTTGAACTGCTCACATCCACCAGGTACACTGGCAAGCCCCTAGCCTGGCCTTCAGCCTGGCTGTTTCCCACCACAGGAAGCAAGTAGGAAGCAGTGATGGTGTACAAAAATCATTCCTGTTCATCCAAAAATAAGAGCCATTTGTCCTGGCTGTTCCATCCATTTGGCAGTGTCATGCAAACTGTTCTGTGAGGAACTGAAGTGCCCGTTACAGTCTCACCTTATTCTCGCAAGCAGAAAATCTTGGCATTCACTGCATTTAAGACAAATCCAACAAAAAGGACTTATCAGCATGAGTTTTTTCTCTTGACACGATGACCAGATACTCTCAGTATCTATGAATTACATTCTTAGACTATTATGTTCTTAGGACTCTCTGTGATAACATTCACAGCTTTTTATAAAAACTATTTATTAGAGTAAGGCAAGAAACATCATCTGCATTCATCTCCAGCCCACCAGATTCTCTTGCTGGAGAATTTAAGTTAAAGATTAGCTGAATTTTGTGCAGCTCATTTTAGATTAAAATTACTAGTGAGATTCTCCAGCATGTAATAACCATCATCTCATCAATGCATTATCTTCAACTAAACAATTATTGCCATATTTAGATTACTCCCTGGATTGGGAGCTGGTATTTAATTACCATGTTTCACTAGTGCCTGTACATCCTTAAATCTGCAACACAGGCATGTATTACTTACAATTAACTTTGCAGTAAGTCCAGTGTCAAAGATTCACCTCTCAGATTCTCAGAGTTTTACAAGTCAAAAATTGCCTAACGCATGATAAATAATGCAGGCCCTGTTTATTCCATGCTGTGTGCAATTTTATGTTGGAATTACAAGCCTCCTTGCCAAAAACATCCTTGATTCTGAGTAATTGGTACCTCACATTCTCCCCTTTTTTGCACCAATTAAAACCTGCAGGTGCAATAACGTTGTCATCTGGAATCTAGCTGGTACATTAGAGGTTTTTTTCACCAAATGTGTGCTATTAGTAAAATTGTCCCATCAGGGAAATTGTGAATGCTCTGTCTGCTGTTACAGTGCTCTCAAGGCCTTCCAAATATTTTATTAGTGCAAGACCAGACAATAAATTTCTACCTCTAAAGCAAACACAAGATGTCATAAAAACTTATGTTCAGTTGGAAATACTACTTTCTTACACCCTCGAAGTATATTTGAAACAGGCAAATCACATCTTCAGGACTGCCTCAGATTTAAAGGCCAGACATGACTGTTAAGGTCATCTACAATCTCCTGCTGATCACAGACTACAAAATTTCTTTAAGGAAAAGCTCAGAGAGAAAATGGGCTTACAAAAAAAAACCAACAAAAAAATAAAGACTCTCACCAATTTTGAGATGGGTAACAGAAAACAAGAGACAATGATGTCAGTAACAAAAATGCGCTTTGGTTTAAAAGGGCTGATACTTCACTCACAGTTCCAGTGAAGGAAAAATCCACCTGCATGTTCCAGTGACCATCCAGCCTCACTACAACAGGTCTTTCTTGCACCGTGAGACAATGGTTCAAAAGTACTATAAACACGCTGGTCAGAATTTCCTAAACCTGTTATGATAATTGTTTGGGGCTTGTTTTCCCATTCCATTATATGCTAACACTACAGTAAGCACTATAGCACTATATGCAGGGCAATACATCTACTTTTATGGGGAACAAATACCACTTTAAGTGAACTCCCAACAATACTGGCTGAACTGGAATTCACTGGGAAACTCAACTCTGCTGTCACTCCTAAAGGAACTCTCCTCTTCGGCCTCCAACAGAAAAGTGTGAAATCTCCACTTTATTTAGCTTTAAAGGCCAGTCCTCATTTAAGACTCAACACCAGTCCCACTTAAACCTTGCTAGACTTAGGGTAATTATGTAATCATTGAAAGAACTATTCTTTTGCAGCCTATTTTATAGCTTAAGAGACTTGACATTGAAACAGGAGGACATCCCATAAAAATGCCTGTTCCCATCCAGCCAAAACTGTGGGTGTCAGTTTTACAGAAATAAATAACATTATATTTGAGAATGCTTTGAAATAGTTTACTGATTTTAACAGTCATTGAACTGAACAGAAAAAAGTAAAGAAACGACTCAATTCTTAACTTTCTACAACTAGAGATGACTATAAGTTGTACAATGAACAGCGTGCATCTGGGAGGGAATTCTGTTTTCACAACATGCAAAACTGATTAAGTGGTACCACTTTTCCCGAACACATTTGCACACCTCAGAGGGAAACACATTGTCTGTTACTCTCAAACACTTCTTATTTTACCATTAAGCATGTACAGAATTGAATGAAGGAAAAAACCCAAACAAAAAGTATCAATAAACATAACAGATAGTAAAACAAATAGAGACAAATGCAGTATTAAGCCAATCTTGACTCAAAAACGCTGCCTGAAAAACACAAGATTTGATTGAACTTCATGGACTCGAAGATTTAGATATGTAATTTTTAAGGAAATTGAAAATAAACTCAAAATGCAGCCTTCTTACCAACTACTGTCTAGGCCACATAGGAGAGGGTAGAGTTGGTTATTTTTCCTCTCAAAGTGGAATTCTGCAAATGTCACTTGGGACTACAGGAAATTTTCTTGAAGCTCTTGTTAACCCTTCTTACACTGCAACTGCCCAGAGGCGTGTTTGGGGGTAGAGGGAGAGAGCACCTCCTTATTCCTTCTACCTCATGATTTGTCAGCACCCACAATGAAATACACTTGGACACACCTAAGCTGGGTAACCAACAGCAAAGATATTTCTGCATAAGCCAGGCAGAACACACCTACATTTTCGACAGAGTTCTGTTCTGTTACACCAGGGCTAAGTTCCACATACTGAATTGCTCTCTAGGCAGAACAATCCAAACACATTCAGAAAAACTAAGATCTCAAACGGATTTTACAGTTAATTGTTTTTACATGGGTTAATTCAGACCAGAGTTAGACCACATAACTTCCAGACACCCAGAACTGGATGATAGCTACACTGTCTGTTCAATTTCTTGAATCTGATGAACTAAATAAGAATCCTGCTATCTCATTTTCACATTTTAAGAGTATTACAAGCTTTACCTTGCTTACCCTGAAGGCTCCAGTAAAGCCTCTAGGAGCTAAAGCAGGAAGAATAGACTCTAAAACATCTGCAAAATGTTGTAATGTTTTGTTGAAATAAAAGCTTTAGTGTTTATAGGAAAGAAAAGGTCTTCATTTTCTGCAGGATTCCACAGCAGCCAGGATGTCTTGCAAAAGGCTGTTTCTGTTTTCCTTACTAACCTAGAGAAAGAGAAATTAAAACTGATGTAATTTGATTAATAGCCTCTATACCAGTGTTTACTTCTAAAACAAAGCAGAAATTCAAATGCATTTCTTTCTCAGTGCAAGAATGTTGAGTGTCAAACACCTGCCTTCTGCTACTGAGAACACAATATGCTAAACCCACAAACATACATAATTGAATATTCAGTGATCTCTTTGATTCAATTACCCATGGTATTTTGCAGTATTACTCAGGGCTTGAATAACTAACAAGAATCGCTTAAGGAACCAGCATGTACTTTTGTCATTACGAGAAATCCTTTTCAACTACCAAATTTAAATTTCCTACTATAAAGTGGATTTCTTAAAGCCTTCATTACTTGAAAGGGTTGTATTTATTAAGATGACAGACCTAGTCAAAAACATCTGCAAACCAAAAAAAATTAAAACAGGCTTAGCAGCATATCTCTGTGCTCTGAGAAACCTTAGTACTGCAGGATAGAAACACCTAGAAAAAGAAGTAAGAATACTTGAGAAAGCTGGGGTCTTCTGCAGCACAAGGAGCAGCTTTAGATGTCCAGACCATGCATATACTGGGCTTTAAGACCAGCATATGTGAAAATCCATGTAGTCCAGTGCCCTGCCTTTTGCTGAGCCTGTCTGCATTCCAGCACACACGGAATTACTGTAAACTGCCAGGCTAGTGCTTGCCAGTCAGCTCAGCTCCCAGAGCCACAGAGCTGGGGGGGGGCTGTGTGTGTGCAAATTACCCCCTCTTGACAGACCAGGTCCTGATCCAGAGCCCAGCAACCCACAGTGCCACAAATTACTAACTCAAAACCTGGGGAGATGACTGGAGTGGTAAAGGGTTAAGAAGCAATTGTGAAGCACCAGCAAAAGCCTCATTTTAAAAAGTCTAGGAAATTTTCCCCAGTGTTCAGACTCCTGGAGAGAGGGCAGGAAAATATCAGACAGATGAGCCTATCACTATTTACAGTCACAGACATCCTATCCAAATGTTGGAAACCAACACTGTCAAACCTACAGACAGTGGTCTCACCTACCCTCTCTTGAGTTCAAGACAGTAGATCAACATGAGACTAATGAAAAAGCAACATTAAAAAAAATGGGGAGGAGGAGGCGGAATGAAAGGGAAGATCTGCCTGAAAATGTCACTGTTTTTATTGAGAATCATACCAAGCCTGGTCTAAGATAAGCACAGTAACAAAGAGAGCATGACAACAAAGAATACTTTAGTGAGGCTATTGAAAGACCTCAAGGTAAACAATACACAGCACAGATGAAACAAACTCTAAATCTCATACCAAGTGAACTGATGCCCTGACTTTCAAAAGACCTTCTGAACATTTAAAAGCTCTTCCCACTCTCTTAACAGCCTACAAAAACAATACTAATTTTATCTATCCCTTCTCTATATCTATATGCAGAAGTCCAGTGACAGCAGCAGAGAGAAACTGCCAAGCACTGGGAAATTTTCACCACTGTTTCACAAAGGTTGCTTGATAGTTTTGTCTCCTCTTAAGATCTGGAGACATTCTGTACAAGCAGCTTTCCCAGAAAGAACAAATCTCCCAGTATCTGTACTGAACGTACAAACAGATGGGTACATTTTTAGACAGGAAGTTGAAAATAACTTCAGATGCTGCTTATACTAAGCATTTAGAGGAAATTTCGAGGAAATTACCACCTAGACTCCATGCAGGAAACTGTAGAGGACAAAAGCTTTCTTTCCCTGTTGAAAGAAAGTACTGTCAAGGAAACTACTCATCTACAATCTGTTCAAATGGAACCTCTTCTGTTTTTTTTGCTAATGGGTTTCACGGAAGCTAAATTAATAGATGGGAAAATGGGAGAAAATTAGACTCTGCCAGCTCCTAAGGATAACCCGATCCTATCCATGTCACCGTGTCTGCAAAACTACACAGACATATGCAGTACAAAAAGAGCCACTGTAGTTTCACTGTAAAATTTAGTTCTCAGCAAAATGTAGTTATTTTAGTAAAGACTTTTTAGCTAGAGAAAAGACTGCTCTATTGAAATTTACAGAAAGACTTTTGCTGGCTACAGTTGGTACTTGAGAGAAGGATGTATCAGCAGACTGACACAGCTAAAAACCCAGGCTTGAGCAGCACGTGCCCTCGGAACATCACCTGAGAAAGAGCCTCAAAAGCTTCCTTGTAAAGCCAAATGCTGTTTTCTCGCACCCTGCTTCCTGCCCTGAGAGTACCAAATGCACACACGACTGTCCTGCTGTGACTGCAGCCTACGCACAAGTGGCTCTCACTTGTAGGAAGGCTTCCCCATTCTCTCTGCCCACGTCCTGCCGCTGTTAAAGCAATTCATACAGAATTCATATTCATGTGCATCTCTCTTCAACAGCCCAACAACTGAACACACATCAGCTTCCTAGCGGAAAACCTGGGACTTTATCTCTGAAAGGAACAGTGGGAGTTGAATGCTTATGTAAGGAAAAGAATCATCTCTCATCTTCATTCCTACAATTACTTTAGCACTTAAATTAAACTGGCATTAAATGTAAAAACAGAAACCACAGATGATGATGAGATCCCTAACTAAAAGAAAGCTGATGAACTTTTCGGAGCACTGCAGTATTTTTAACCTAACTTTGAAGAGGAAACATACATCAAAGGAGTGGGGGATGTGTTTAGCTTGTTTTAGTGAAACACCAAGGACACTTACAGATGTTAAGGAAACTTCACACATGTATTGCTATGTTTTATTGTGGTAGGCTTCTGAGAACCTCCCTGTAACTAATCAGAAATGCACTTTGAGGCCCTAATATTCTGAAAATTATGTCTGTAAAAATAACATATTGAATCTCAAAATTGGTTCACTGACTCCAGAGACAGTATACTCCATTTACAGGCATCTTTCTTCTATAAATCATTTCTGCAAACTCCCCTGCTGCCTGCCTTTTTTTTCCCCCCTTGGTAATATTACTGGTAATATTTCTGCAAGCCAGACTGGAAAAAAGAAAAAAGAAAAATCTGATTGTACTTCAAAAGATTTAACTCCTAGGAATAATGAATACTTATGCAGCAATAATACTACAGCAAGAAAGCCTTTTAAAACAACCACATCATTACTTCTGCAGCCCGTCACAAGCAAAGCCAGCTGTGTGAGCCTGCTACATCAAGTGCCAAATGGGAATTTTTTTTTTTAATGAGGTGAACACCTGCCCATTAAGAATAAAATGGAAACTGAAAAACTTATTTCATACAAGCTAGTCACAGCTATCAACTGGTAGTAACAGTTTTTAAACAGCCAAATACAAACCAGTAACCTAGAACAGAAGGCTTTTTAAGGATATTAAATATTACTCACATTGAACACTTTAACATCTTTCCTATTTCTTATTTCTTCAACAAGATCCAGTGGCTTTCCCTTAGGTATTGGAATAGTTCCAAGCACCACGGTCCCTGAGCCAGCCAGTGTCTGACGAACAGCTTGAATAAAAGTCTGGCTGAAGAGCTCCATTTTACCAATCTCATCTATGACACAAATTCTTTTCTCTGTATCACCACCATGGTTTACCTGTGAAAAAGTGCATCAAGAGACTGTAAACAACACAGAACTTAGAACAAGCAACAGAAATAATTTCTAAGCTGATAAAAAAAAAAGATCGCCAAAAGGAATAAATTCAATTGTACTACTGAGGAAAATGGAAGAGTAAAAGCTGTTTTATCTAAAATCCTTTCATAGATCAGCGAGCCAAAAAGCTAATACTAGTCACTAGGTTATACACTGAGAAACAGAGCATGCTGCTTTAAAAAAAAAATACAAAACTGAAAAAAACTTTATCAGTCCTGCTTGGTAAGGTTTGTAGAACTAGAGACCACTGCAGGATCTACCCCACTGTCACTGGAGTGAATGAAGCCTTGAGAGCTGTCCTCAAAACTAAGTGGCCACATACCCATTTTGTGCTGCTGTCTGATCAAACCAGATCATACCCATGATTCTCCTGATCGCATTCTTCATTTGTCTCTTCTCCTTTCAGTTCTGTAATGTTCCTCACTCTCCTCTTCCATTTTGGGCTACTTACATGCATGGGCACAATCCCACAAAACTTATAAACAGTGCCTTCTATGAGCACAGAGACATGCGCTGTATCACTCTGCTGGCTTCAGTTCTTCTCTTCACCTTCTTTTATTTGCAGAAAGCCATGTAAGAAACTGAAAAATTAAACACTGCTAATACTTTTATATGAAGATCTCTCCTGGAGTTCCTAATAATTCAGTAGTAAAGGGATTCCAAGTACAGCACTGGCTTAATGAAGCATTTTTATTAACTATCCTTCTATATACTAACATTGTAAATAGAGTTTTACACATATATAAATCATTCCAATTTATTAGTATTTCCTTTCTCCCTCACCCCAACATCTTTGTTCCTAGACTTGACAAAAACAAGCTTGTTCCTTGACAAAACCAAAAACCAGATCCCCAGTCTTATTTTTGCTCCTTGCACCTCTTTGTTTTTTCGTTCTTTCTAAATTTATCCAAAAAGGCCCTTCTTCCTTGTCCCCTTGAGCTTTGGCAATGTACGAAAATCACAATAGCATTTTTTTAGTAGTACAGTGTAGCAGCTGCTGCACGCTGTTTGTGATGTTATTGCCAAAATCAGATCTGTTCTTGTATAATTTTGGAGAGGGGAAAGGTTGGAGTGAGAGAGAGAGCAAGGAGAAGGAAAAAGGCAGTAACAGAATATTAGCAGACAAAAAGGGAAAAGACTGCGTGGAAAGTCTTGCCCTGGTGCAGCAGGCTAAATCTCAAATAATCAGGCTGCTGTTATCAATCTGTAAGTACTTATACAGTGGTAATCAAAAATATCCACTGGATTCAAGAAACAAATGCTTCTACTGGAAGAAGAGGGGAATCAGAGGAAGAGAGGAAAAGGACTCCGAAGAAGAGCAGCAGCAAAAGCCTTTTTCTTGGACCCATTGACTCTACCCAGTTCTCCATATGAAGCCACTTGTTTAATTTGCTTTCCAATACATGAGAGAGTGACACAGAAACTTCCTACCAGCTGCCTCTTCAGGTTAAGAAGGGCCTTAGACCAAGGAAAAGAGGGGACTGCAATTTCTTGAAAACCACAATAATGACAAGAGAGAGCAAGAATTGCCCCTTCAGCTTCTTCACCCATAAGTCAAATAAGAATCAGCAAAACCCAAGAAAAAGGCCATTTATTAGTATCAAAAATTTGTGCTGTAGAAGTGCCTTCCAGTAACAGTGAATACCATAAAGCACAAGTTCTTCTGAAGCTTTTGTAGAATACTCACATTTCTCAGCAAAGGCAGGACCAACTGCTCAAAGGAAACAAGGTCTACAATGTATTGTCCGACCCGATATTCACGTCTCGAAGTAGAAGAATCAGAGCTGAAGATGAAAAAGAGATAAGCAATTCCTTCTAAGTACTGAGTTTAGTGAGAATTCGCTGCCATCATTTCAAGTAGATTTATGAGAAGTTATCCATATAAATCAAATCCCCTTATTTCTTCTAAGAAAGGCAGGGAAAGAAACTGTAAGCCATGCATTAAGTTATATTGCAGAGAGCTTGCTTTCAGATAATTTTTATACCATAAACTACCTTCATGAACTAAGCAAGCTCGAGTTTGAACAGTGTATGGAAGGATAATGGCATCTAAAAGTCAGCAAGTATGCTTACACAGAAATCAAGACTCATGTCTGCAGTTCAGACCTTTGAATTGGATGTGACACTACAAACAGCATCACAGCAGTAGCCCAAATCTTAGCATGGGCTGCAAAACCCTTGAACAATCTCAGAAAAATACTCAAGTTTGCATGTGCTGTACCACACTATCCTACATAAACCTCCACTATTAGCAGAAAAATTATTTAGTCAGATCGACTCTCTCTGAATGAGCGGCTAAGTTCACACCTGGACCTAAGCAAGTTTTGCACAAAGTGTGAAAATCTAAGTGTAGTGAATTAGGAGAGACTGTGAGCTCCTCTGTACTTTAGAGGCCCCTCTCTTAGTGGGGCTCTGAAATCCTCTTCTTCTTAAAATTCACATGTGAGTTTTGTGGACCAGTCAATGGCTCTTTAAAACAATGCTGCATGCAACATCTCTTTTTATTTTCCACTTCTGTTTCCGTAAATTAGCTGGAGGTAACAAAAAACTCCTCCACCCTGCCCATAATAAGTTCTCACTGTATCCCAAAGAGACTTGGGGTCATAATAAAAGGCTCATCAGTGCTTACTATTTATCAGGTGAACACAGGAAGAGAGAACACCCCTCCCCAGCACATTTTCAACATTTCAGTAAGCAGTAGAGACACTACCTACACATACAGTATCGGTATCAGCCAGGACATAAGAACTAAACAAAGAACCTGACCATCAAACCATATGTGTGCTGAAAATCGCCTTCTGGAAGAGCATTTAACATGCCAACAAGACTGAAGCAGACACATAAAACAGTAAGACACTTAAAGTTATTAAAACCCCTGTACCTGACTCTAGATAAAGGTCCTCGGTTTCCAGACAAAGTGACCACATCAAATCCTGTTCTCCTGCCACCTTCCCTAACTTCCTCAGTGTAAAACCCATCAATAGGAATGCCTGAGGATTTTAGAGCTTGAGTGACTTTCTGGATCAAAGTAGTCTTTCCAACTCCTAAAAATAAGAACAAAAAAAAGGGCACAGCATTAATCTTCTTCTGCACCAAAAGCCCGCTTTTAAACATGACAGTAATGATTCAGTTCAGCAGGAACACTGATTACTTTTGAAGTTTTCAAATTATTTTTTTTAAACGGTAGGAAAGAACAGCAGCACCTTTTAAAGTTCATCCCGTACTGAAACTGTGAAGTTTTATTAGCATTTAAAAAGTCACAACAGAATAGTACAAATATCCCAGGCTACCACAGAACTTATAAGACTAGATAAAGCACAGGCTGGCCACAAAACTTGCCATAAGGCAGGTAAATGCATGAGAGCCACACAGTTAGACAACTGATATCCAAGCTTGCTGGGAGAATGACTGATCCATCTCCTTTTCTACCCACTGATATTCATCACTTTTTAAGAGTTTACCCCCTTTTTAGATCAAAAGGTCAAAGCTGACTGCTATCACCAGAAGCCAAACTGGCACAAAGGACATAGTACTTTTACTGACACCCTAGAAATTAGAAGTACTCGATGCTCCCAAGACACTACGTCCTACATGGCAATTAAGTATTCCCAACAAAAGAAAAACGCTTATTCTGGTAACTGAATCAAGAGACATTTTGACGAGTCACAGGGAGAAGGCTTTTTATTGTGAGGCCAATGAAGCCCTGAAACAGGTGGCCCAGAGAGGCTATGTAGTCTTCACATTCTGTGAAGTTTTCAAGAAGTGACTGGATAAAGCCTTGAGCAACCTGGTCTGGCCTCACAGCTGATCCTCTTTTACACATCCTGAAATTCCCTTTTTACATGAATTATCCTATGACCCTATAATCTATTTTCTTACCCTAAGATAGGCCCTTAAAACCCTCCCTATCTAATGTCTCCTTGCACAGTGAGATGTACCCTCCACAGTGCGAACACCGATCATGCTCCACACATCCTTTCAGGTCCCACAAGGAAGCTATTTCTTCTCCTTTGTCATTGTACAAATACATCCCTTAACAATTTCCTTTGGAACTCATCTTTCTCACCTCTCACAAAATTTAGTGTTATCACTTCATTTTTAATCATTGCTCTAAAAAAAACCATCAGAAGATAAAAAATAATCCTGCAGAATAAATCTTCAAATTCCTGGACACGAGGAATATAGGCCAAATGTGAGATGCCTGAAGATGCCAACAGAAATAATTTCACCATGCACACACCACATTTGTCCTTTAGATTTGAAGCAGATATAGGAGCTACTTTCCTAACAGTCAGTATCAATGACAAAGCATACTGTGGCTTCAAGGGCATCTAGTCATACTCTTAAGCAAATTTTTCAAAATTGAAAAAAGGGCTTCCTGGCAGCTGAACAACAATAAAATGACAAATATGGCACCCTCAGTAGCTAACATCTATCCAAGGCCTTATCTTGTCTCTAAAAGCAAATTTATACTAATTTGGCTGAGTGGATTTGGTATCTCTAATTTGGTTACCTTCATTCATTAAATTGCCAAAGAAAGCTAGAAGGATTCAAACTAAGTTTAAGAAAGCTTGAAGTTACACATTTAGCTAATCAAAATAGTGCAGTCAATTTCAGATAAATGTAGAGAGACAGGCCTAAGCAGGCCTAACCTCTGTGTCTCAGAAGGCTGCCTTTAGTCAAGAGGATGGAAAGACAGAATAGAGAGGGTGGAATGTACTCCTTTCTCAGCAGCATTTTCAAGTCATACCAGACAAGCCAAGCATCCAGAAGAGGTTCACGATTAGGAGAATTAGGCAGACTGCTTTACTCCCACATCACAAAAGAGAGCTTTGCAATCGGAACTGGTTCATTTCTCTATAAACCATATAGTTTGACCCTCATACTGTATCCCACTCTGCCTCCCCAATAATCTGATTCCCCCCTCATGATAAACTACCCCGCTGCCTCAATCAAGGCCTGCCCACCTGGGATAACAATTACCTATGCTTGCACATCACTTAGGTTGGAAGTGCTAAATCACTACAATTAAGTTACAGAAAGGATGAGCTCTGGGAAATTATTAGCGGACCCAGGTTATACTGAAGGAGGATTAATAGTCCAGGAGGTGGTTTTTTCGCCCCCAGCACTGAACTGTAGGGCTGGAGCCAGGGACAAAGCAGCAGTGCCTCGAGGAGGACAAGACACGGACGGAGAGATAGAACAGCCTTTCATTAGCAACAGACTCATCAGCGCAGCAGCTCAGCCCTCGGCCCGGGGNCGAGGCCGAGCCGGGCCGGGCCGGGCCGGGCGGGGCCAAGCTCAACTGAGCTAAACCAGCCCAGGCCGTGCCCCAGCCCAGGCCGTGCGGCCGCGCCAACCCCCCCCGCCCCGCTGCCCGGGCTCCTCCCGCCGCCGGTACCTGGGGGGCCCGTGAGAAACACGTGCCTGGACATG
>VXBA01004960.1:969418-1027558 GCA_013399895.1 Serilophus lunatus
CGCGAGGCGGGGATTGCCCTGGAGCGCCGGGCTCGGGGTGCGCCCGGTGGGAGCGGGGTGCGCAGTGTTTTCTTTATCCAGTCAGCTTCGTCTGTTACATTTCTGGGCATGTTAATAGAATCATGGCATGTTAAGGTTCGAAAGGGACGTTAAAGATCCATCTAGTCCCAACTCCACTGCCATGGGCTGGGAAGCCTCCCACTGGATCAGGTTGTCCAAGGTCTTATCCAACCCGGCCTTTCACAACGCAGGGTTGAGCCATCCACAGTCTCCCTGGTAACCTGTTGCAATATCTTAGCATCCTCACAGTGAAAAAGTTCTTTTTAATATCTCACCTAAATTTCCCCTCTTTCAATTCATTACTCCTTGTCCTATCACTGCAGTCCCTTGTGAAGAGTCTCTCTTCAGCTTCCCAAAGGCCCCCTTCAGGTACTGGCAGGTTACTATGGAGTCTCTTCTTCAGGCTGAACAGCTCTAACTTTCTCAGTCTGTCATTGTAGGGGAAATGCTTCAGTCCCCTTATCAACTTGGTGGCTCTCCTCTGGACTTGCTCCAACAATTCCATCTCCTTCTTATCACAGAATTAATTAGGTTAGAAAAGACTTTTGAGATCATCAAGTCCAACATATTACCAACAGCATCTCATCAACTAAACCATGGCACTAAATGCATCATCCAGTCTCTTTTTAAACACTTTCCAGGGAGTGACTCCACTCCCTGTGAGACCATTCCAATGGCCAATCACTTTTTCTGTGCAAAATTTTTTCCTAATATCCACCCTAAACTTCCCCTGATGCAGCTTGAGACAGTGTTATCTCTTACTGTTACGGGTTACCTGGGAGAAGAGACCAACACCCACCTGTCTACAACCTCCTTTCAGGGAGTTGTAGAGAGCAATGAGGTCTCCCATGAGCCTCATCCTCTCCAGCCTAAGCAACCCCAGCTCCCTCCTCACAGGGCTTGTGCTCCAGTCCCTTCACCATCCTCGTTGCTCTTCTCTGGACACATTCAAGCATCTCAATATCTTTCTTAAATTGAGGGGCCCAGAACTGGACACAGTACTCAAGGTGTGGCCTGACCAGTGCCAAGTACAGGGGAAGAATGACTTCCCCGGTCCTGCTGTCCACACTATTCCTGATGCAGGCCAGGATGTCATTGGCCTTTTTGACCACCTGGGCACACTGCTGGCTCATGTTCAGTTTTTTGTCAACCAGTACTCCCAGGTCCCTTTCTGCCTCGCCACTGTCCAGCCTCCCATATCTTCGTTCTTGAAGCCTAGCCATGATGATGTTGACTTTCCAGCTACTCTGTCCCCAGCCTGTAGCGCTGCATGGGGTTGTTGTGACCAAAGTGTAGAACCTGGCACTTAGATTTGTTAAATCTCAAGCCATTGGATTCTGCCCATCTCCCCAGCCTGTCAAGATCCCTCCGCAGAGCCCTCTTACCCTCTAACAGATTGACACTTGTGCCCAGCTTGGTGTTATCTGCAAACTTACTAATGGTGGACCCAATCCCCTCATCCAGATAAATATCCAATAAAGATATTAAATAGGACTGGGCCCAACACTCCTCCCTGGGGGACACCACTGGTGACTGGTCACCAGCTGGATGCAGCACCATTCCCCATCACTCTCTGGGCTCGGCCATCAGCCAGTTCTTAACCCAGCACAAAGTGTCCCTGTCCGAGCCATGGGCTGCCAGCTTTCCTAGGAGTTTGCATGGGAGACAGTGTCAAAGGCTTTTCTGAAGTCCAGGCAGATTACATCCACAGCCTTCCCCTCATCCAACAGGCGAGTTACTTGATCATAAGAGATCAGGTTGGTCTGGCAGGGTCTGATCCTTTGGCCATCCTGTAGGTGCTGTGTGATTGTGCTTAAGATGATCTGTTCCATAATTTTACCTGGAACCGAGGTCAGGCTGACAGGTCTGTAATTTCCTGGATCCTCCTTCTGTCCTTTCTTATATATGGGCATCATATTGGCCAACTTCCAGTCACCTGGGACCTCTCCAGTGAGCCAAGACTGTTCATAAAGGATGGAGAGCAGCTTAGGGAGCTCCCACTGCTAGCTCCCTCATCAGCCTAGGATGGATCCCATCTGGTACTATAGACTTATGAGGTTCCAAGTGGCTCAGCAGGTCTCTAACTGCTGCCTCCTTGACTACTGGGGGGGCTATACTGCCCACTAACCTCATCAACCAGTTCAGGAGGCATGTTGTCATGAAGGCAATCTGCCTTACTGTTAAAAATTGAGGCAAAAAAGTTGTTAAGCATCTCTGCCTTTTCCTCATCATTAGTTACTATATTCCGCGCTACACCTAATAAAGAGTGGAGGTTGTCCTTGCCCCTCCTTTTGCCATTAATATATTTATAAAAATATTTTTTATTATCCTTTACAGAAGTGGCCAGTTTAACCTCTAACTAGGTTTTTGCCTCTCTAGTTTTTTCTCTACACGACCTAGCGATATTCTTAAACATTTCCTGAGTTATCACCCCCTCTTTCCAAGGATGATACACCCTCTTTTTTTCCCTTAGTTCCTTCAAAAGCTCCTTGCCTATCCAGGCCAGTCGCCTTCCCCTTCAGCTCATCTTTCAGCACATCAGGACAGACTGCTCCTGCGGCTTCAAGATTTCTTTCTTGAAGTATGTCCATCCTTCATGGACCCCTGTGTTTTTAAGTGCTGTTTCCCAATGTAACTCACTCTCTGAGTTAGTCCTTTGAATAAGCCGAAGCCTGCCCTACGGAAATCCAGAGTAGAAGTTGTGTTGATAACCCTCCTTTTTTTACTGTTTATTGAAAACTCTATGATTTCATGATCACTGCACCCCAGACAGCCTCTGACCACCACATTTCCCATCAGCCCTTCTCTATTTGTGAGCAGAGTCTCACCCCTGGTAAGCTCACTCACCAGCTATGACAAGAGGCTGTCCTCTATACACTCCAAGAACCTTCTAGACTGCCTCCTCTGTTGTGTTGAGTTCCCAGCAGCTATCTGGCAGGTTGAAGTCTCTTAAAAGAACAAGGACTGGTGATCTTGAGACATCCTTCAGCTGCTTATAGAATACATCTACCTCCTCATCCTGGTTGGGTGGTCTATAACAGACTCCAACCAAAATGTCAGTCTTGTTGGCTTTACCTCTGATTCTTACCCACAGACACTCAACCTGATCACTATTAATCTCAAGTTTCATGACATCAATAGCCTCCTTGATATTCAGGGCCACCCTTCCACACCTTCTCCCTTGCCTGTCTCCTCCTGAAGAGCTTGTTGCCATCCATTGTGGCACTCCAGTCATGTGAGTCATCCCACCATGTTTCTGTGATGGCGACTACATCATAGCTCTACTGCTGTACCAGGATGTCCAGCTCCTCATGTTTTTTGCCCATACTGCATGTATTAGTGCACATGCACTTAAATTGAGCTGCTGACTTCACCCCTGACTCTGGCTTACCACACTCAATCTCTCTAGAGAACCTGGTTTCATCCCCTTTCCCCTTCAAACCTAGTTTAAAGCCCTCTCAATGAGCCCTGCCAACTGACAGACTAGAATCCTTTTGCCCTTTTTAACTAGATGGAGCCCATCTGGCTCTAGGAGGCTAGGTGCAGTAAAAGTTGCCCCATGATCAAAGAACCCAAAATTCCACTGATGACACCAGCCAGCGCTTAAGCCATTTGTTGGTAATGTGGTTTCTCCTGTTCCTTTCATTATTCATCCCTGCCACTGAAGGAACTGAGCAGAACACCACCTGTACTCCTGCCCCATCAATCAATTAATCAACTGACCCAGAGCCTTCAATTCCTTTTTAATTACCCTGGTGCCCTTCTTATCAATCTCATCACTGCTGGCCTGGACAACCAGCAGCAGATAACAATCAGAGGATTGAATTAACTCAGGTAGCCTCCTGGTGATGTCCCATACCTGGGCTCCAGGGAGGCAGCAGGCTTCCCTGTGGGCCCTCTGTTCCCCTCAGAAGGGAGTCACCTACTACGACTACCCTTCTTTTCTTTTTAATACCAGACATTCTGTTCCATCTGTCAGACCTGACCCTCCAAATCCAGGACCCCATACCTGTTCAGTAAAAGCACCTGGAAAGGTGGTAGGGAATAGGAGGGAATTTTATTACCCCCACAAGAGGAGATTTGCTTTTATTCCCCCTCATCTACTAGGTCTTCTCCTTCCTGATGATGAGAGGCATAGGGCTTCTCTGACTCCTGGTGAGTGTCTCAGAGATGGAAGAGTGTAACTCCAACAATCTATTTCCCTTGCATTCTCTCAAATGCTCCTCAGCCTTTCAACCTCTTCCTTAAACTCAGCAACCATACAAAGCAGATCATTCAACTGCTTACGCCGCGTGCAGGTCTTAAGTAGCCGCAAAAGGGTAGGAGATAGAGGCCCTCCGATCACCTATGGTGTTTCCCAGCGAATGTTGAGGACACCGGAACTGTATGCGGTTCTCCAGCTGGGATCTCACAAGAGCAGAGATATAATAAGAAGCTCTCCCTAGAGTTTTTTACCCTTTCCAGGTAAGCAGCGTGCACCAGGGAGCAGCAAACAAGTCAATTAAAAGACCAACGGTTTGTCTGATATCTCGATGCAGACAGCAAACGTAACCAAGGGGTTAATATACAACTTCTTTGTTGCAAAGCTGAGCAAATTGGGCCACAAATGAAAAGATCTGGCAGCTTTAACTGACAGTGATAGACAGCTGTATTCCAAAATACTATATGCATGTGGCCTCCTTCTTTGTTTAGACTTGGGGTTAGGGAGCACTACAAGAGCAGGGAACAGGATTTTTGTGTGGAGGACTGCGATGCACAGGTTTCTGTCTGGGTGATGACCTGCCACCAGGGTGTATTGATCCCTGCCTAGGTTAAGCAGGATTCCTCCCTTGTACAAGCAAGAAAATGGTTACTCCAAAATACTGGGCTACAAAAAGGATACACCCTACTTTCTGCTTGCTTCAGCTAGAATGGAACTCTTCAGGTTCAGCACATATTTGTCTGACTTTCATTTTCAGTAATTTCCCGAGGAGTTAAAGGTTATTTATCATTTTCACAAAGATAATGAGTATCCTTGACAGCCAAATGATATGTGCAGAGCAGCAGGTAGACTGCCTATCACAATAGATGGGTATTTCCATAAATTGAACAAAGTATTTTCGATGTGTACATCACATATGGCCACTCTTCCTTGTATTGTTTTATATTCTTAGAAACATGAAGAGCAACTCTCTATTTAGTGATTCTGTATCTTTAAATATGCAATACTTTAGGTCAGCTAGGATATGTGCAGGTTAGTGAGTCATCTAAAAGTATGAAGGATGCAATCAGCTATTTCACTGCGTAAGAAGAGTACCACTATACTTTTTGCTTCTGAGGAAGGCAAAAGTCTCTCTTATGCTCCAGTAAAGGGTCAGCACTCTTGTGAGGTAGAAATTGTAATCATCACTTCCAGAAAGAGAAAGAGCTGTTAAGAGGTGAGGTTAATAAATTATGCATTTGGTCCCTGGAGTGGCATGCAGAACCAGAGCCGATGTCTAGGATCCCAGGACAGTGTGGAGGGAAAGGAATCCCGCGAGTAGGAAACCTGGAAGGAAGAAACACTTCTTTCTCCTAAATCTGGTGCAATGTTTCTGAGTGGTAGAGGAGTATTTCTCTTTAGCTGGGATTTATAAATCAGAACCTTTTACAGCTGCTATATAATTGTAGATGAAGCACTTCTACTTTATGTAGTAGACTGTCGTCTATTGTTTAGTCAGGTAGTAGGAAACATGCATCCTCTTCAACTGCAGTCTCAAGGGAGTTGAAATCCGTATTATCTGTTTGCCAGGAGAATATCCTTATAACCAGATTCACAGGCCTTTCCTATTAAGGCTGAGACACGGTAAGGGCACATATTCAAGCTGATTGGGCCAGACAGAGCACAGTTAAGATATTAATGTAGAGGAAGGAAGACCTAGTTTCTGCACTTGTTTGCATTGTACTGTCACTGGATATATTACATCTAATCAATTTACTGGATATGTTAGATACAATCAGTACACTTCTGGTTTACATAAAATTTGGGGAGTCATCAGAAGCAAAACTCATGTGTGACTTCGGAGCAGACCAGGGATTGTTTGTACTATAGTTTAGAGCAGCTTTACCTTTCTTTGGCCTAGCTGCTTGACTAAATGTGGCCAGAGATCATTTCAGAGGGGGATACTGTAACTCCAAATTCTTGTTTGCCTGTTCTTTGCTTTCACCAGTGATCTGATTTGGTTAATTTATCTTTGTCTTAATGACTTTTATTTCTCATTTCACATGAGTAGTATGGAATATGTTTCATATTTAAGTACTTAATTAAAAAAACCTGGACAACTCTGGCATGCCTCTTGGGGGATTGTAGGGTCAAGAGGTAACAAAGACAGCTTCCCTTGTCATCTAAAATGAAAACTGTGTTTTCATAGTTTACATTCCAGTATTTTGTTTTGTGGGTTTCTTTAGAATCAATGAAATTGTGAACTTAGAGCTTCCTGCAGGTGTTTGTCAGGCATCTTTAATCTAAAGAAAGAACCACAGAGAAGAACTGCATATTTAATAGACTATTAACACAAGAACAACATTTTATAACTGGCTACTTCACCCTTGCCCTGAACTTCCTGAGCAGAACTTATTGTGATTGATTTTACAGGTAGGTTTTCCTGTATAATTTTAAACTATTTCAGTCTTTTGGCTGGTTGCCCAGGAAGGCCACATAAAGAGACCCAGACAATGTTTTTTGTTGTCATAGAGTTTTTACTAGGTTTTACAAATCAACTTTTCATTTTCAGAAGTATGTGTGGAGAATTTTAAGGCTATCACTACTGTTTGACAGAACCCTTGTTTTCTAGTACCATAGTCTAAGAACTATTTCATCCTGTTCTCAGATTCAGGACTCTCAGAGTTATTTCCCTGTGTGGCTGAGACCTCGGTCTTGCAAAAAAATGTGTAAGTAAAATAGTTGCAGCACCAGGACTTAACATAGTTAGCATTTCCCTTTGACTTCCTTAGTAATGTCTACCGTAAAATCCTTCTGGATGCTCAGTTTAGGTCAAAGTCATTGAAGAGCACCAAAACCAGGAAGTAGTTATGCCAGTTGTGCTTTCGTAGAGTTTTGCTGTTAAGAGGACCTGTTTGCTAAACTAACTGGAATTTTTGTGTATGTTTTGTCAAAGATTTACTATTTAAGTTCGTTCCCTTTGATATATTTATTCTATAATCCAGTGACTGCATGGAAGATCCAGGTTGTTCAAGAAGCACAAGCCGCAGGGTGCAATTTTTCTTCTCTATAGCTGTATGCTGTGACCAGTAGTCTTTGCAGTCTAAACCTGTGAGCTCTCCTGATCCTGGAATTTTTGCATTCTTGACTGGGGATGCTTAGCTGAAATAGCTAGAAATAATATATACCTGAGCAGTGTAGATAACTCTAAAAGAAAATAGGTAAGTAGGTTTTACTGCTTCCAGGATGAGGTGAGAAAAACCTGTCTTTTCCTCTCCCAGTATGGGGAGGTTAATCAGCAGTTAGTTATTACTAAAAGGTTCCCAGCTCAAAATATTTTCTTGACCAACTTATTGCTAAGTGAAGGTCAGTAAAATTCAACAAATGTTGAATTGAATTGTATGATTGGGAAAGGCTAGGAAAGAAATTTTTACAAAAAGACACTCCCCAGGGGCAGACTGTTATTCTGGGTGACTGTGGAGACTTTGGGAGGAGCTGCCAATCATTGTTACAAACTGTTAGCTAAGCCTGTGGAAGCTTGCATTTATTGCTAGATGTTCACTAAAAAAAACTTGGAAAGAGTCCTAGACCTTTACATTGAATGGGGTAAAATTAATTAACTGCAAGTTTCCAGACCAGTGACTAAGAAAAGAGGTCATTTATGATATTTATGGTATTCCCTAGAGGAGAAGTTGGAAGGCATGAGTGTAATCTAGCATCTCTGACCTGTCTTAGTAGGCAGGAGTTTACATTTCAGCACTCTGCCTCAAGGAAGGCACAAGTACCTTGTTACAGTTTTAGCCTTTGGTTTATTTGGTGTTAGGTTTTGGAGTTGTTTTGCCCTCATGGAAGTGAGAATTGTTAGAGTGAAACCTTTTTCCAATAGAACTTGCCTTTTTGATTCACAGCATCTCAAGTTTGTACAACATTTTGCTTATGTCAGGATAGGGAAGTACACTTTTTTCAAAATTAAGATCTTATTTTAGAGTTCCTGATTTTATCATTGTTCTCATCTGCAGAGAATGTTCCTGCTTACAGATAGAGGGTGTAGCTGTGTGCCACTGACCATCTGATGATATTAGTGATGGTATTTCTGACTTGACTTTTGCCTTGCCCGTGGAGTAATCATGGCATCAGCAGGTGTCTGAGAGTAAGCATTGAGCATCTACAGCTTGCCAGTCTTTAATCTTAAACTTCACAGAAAGATAAGCCATTAGCTACATGCAGGACTTCCTCTAGATGAAAACTGTGGCATTCCCTCTATCAGAGATTTACCTATAGAACTTCTTTTATGTGGGTCATGTAGTAGAAATCCTTTGTGTTCCACCAATAGTTGTATTCCATCAAAAAAGAAGAAATTTCTGAAAGCATTTCCTGAAAATAGCCATAAGAAATAAATTAAATCAAGCGTTATAAATACCCTCTACACAGGGTATATTTATGACATTGAATTTGCTATTGTAAACGGAGAGCAACCTATCTTCAGAGAATGTAGTCCTCTGTCTCTGCCAGCACAGAATGTTGAACCTTCTGGGCAATTGCAGCCAGAGAGGAAAAAGAAAAAATCTAATAAATTGCTATACATCCTTTTAAATGAACATGTCTGCCTATAAAAGGAAGACCCTTTCAATGATCTGAGGGGAATTATGCAGCATAAACAGAATATTAATTAGGCAGGAGAGAAGTCGCATAGAGCTTTACTCACAGTCCAAATCCATAGAGAACCAGGTTTCATTATTTCCATTCTCAATGAAATAGTTTGCTTGTTTGCTCTTTTTAGTATTCCAACTTCTACTTCTTGATAAAGAAAATAGTCTCCTTGAAACTGCATGATATTTTATATGGTATTCTTACATTTTTAGTATAAATACCAAAATGCATTCTCTTTGAAAAAAAAATCCATCTTGCTTTTTAATGAGATGATAAAACCAAATTTACTATGTTGTTTTGACAGAGATAATGACCTGAAAATTTCAATTTTCAGCTGAATTCTGCTGTATGTCAGATGTCAATGGGATAATCTATAATTGAGAAAGAAATTTTTTGCAATGGAGAATAAATCTGATCATTTTGCTAAATTTTTTAGTTGCTGTTTTTTTAAGGTGTAACAGTTTTGTCAGGCAAGTGTCATTCTCGTGATTGTTGGTTTAAATAGGCAGGAACATAAGTGAATTTTTCTACCACTTTAAGTGACAGTTGGCAGAATGCTTGGCACAGGCTGCTGTACTAAAACAAGTGCATTAGGCAGTAATTCAGGTTGAACATCAGGAAGAATTTCTTCACAGAAAGGTTCGTCAAGCATTGGAATGAGCTGCCCAGGGAGGTGGTGGAGTCATCATCCTTGGAAGTGTTCAAAAAACATGTGGATAACTTGAGGACACGGTTTAATGGTGAGTATGGTGGTGCCAGGTTGACAATTGGACTTGATGATCTTAAAGATCCTTTTAACCTTAATAATGCTATGATTCTGTAATTTTTGCCATTCAGCTTTTCTTCTATCTTGAATAATTTAGTATCAGCAGCAAGCCTTGTCACTTACTGTCCACTCTTCTCTTTATAATTGGTGATGAAGTTGAATAAAGTAGCCCCTAGTGTAGATGCAGATGTCATTAGATGATGGACTTATTCCATGGTAGTTTGGCTCTTCAAAGATCTTAGGTGAGTGACCTTTCAAAGGCCTGTTGCAAACCGAAATGAACTTTGTCGTTCAGATAATCTATTTCCACATGCTCTAACAAAATCTAGGAGATCTGTGAAACATGACTGGTTTCTTGCCAGGACCAGACACCACATTCTTGTAGTAAGTGTCCAGACATGGGTATGTCAATAGGTTGATTCTTGCAGGCAATGAGGAAAAGCAAATTATATGCATCATCCATCAGCTTTAAGAATTTAATTTCTTAGACACTTAGTGTCCCATTTGTTTTTTAAATTAGTTATTACTTTCAAAAGTTATTAAGTCTGAAGAAATGAAGAGACAGCATAACTACAAAATCTAATTTCCATAAAAGAGGAAGTTTCTGATTTTTCCAGCCTTACTCATACTAGTGATACCTTGAAATTATTTCAGTTAGATTTTTTTTATCCATAAGATACTGTTGGAAAGGTACATAAAAAAACCCCAGGAATAGTTTTCTTGTTCTTCTGGGTATTCAGTTTAGGCTAAAGTTTTTGATCATTCAGAGACCATTATGGACATCTACTCATATCTATGTTATAACAAATGCCAGAAAATAGTATCCACTTATTCTGTGTGAAGCCTAATGCATTGTTGTCATTTGAGGGTTTATGGCATGCTGAGGAATCTACCAATGCATTTCAATAAAATGTTCCAGTAGTTTATTACCTTTATTTAAAATTTGCATTTCTCTTTATGGTCGGGTTTTTCTAGTTTTGGCTTTCAACTAGTGAATCTTCATAAGTCTTAGTCTGTTTTAGAACCCAGATGCTGTTCCACTAATTTGACATTATGTGTACTTGTATTTGTGTCAACATAAAAAAAATGCCTATACATTTCTCTTGTTACATCTTCCTCCTCACCCTAGTTGTTACTTTAAGGGATATCCTGTACCCCTGCTTTTGTTATAAGAACAAACACATTTTCTCAAGAAAATTCATTCACTTTTCTATTCCTACTTTTTCTACCAAGAAAAGAAGCAAGGACAGAAATTCTGCTTGCTAAATAAATTCCTCTTAGTGCCACCTGTGGTTTTGCCCTGCCACAATGAGGAAAGTCACAGAGAGTAAACAAACAGTCTCTCCTGTGCCTAAATCCATACAAATTCTGGCATGGCTGTCAGTCTACCTGACGTGAAAAACAAAACCCTATTTCAGCATTAGCAGTTAATGCTGACATTGCTGAATAGCCAATTTAGCTCAATATTGCTGGGGAAAAAAATGTAATTTGAGCAATCAGATGGATGAAATTCATTTTTTTAAATGATAAAACCATCTTCATGATTACCATTTGCTTTAGTTACCATTTTTTATCATGTGTTTTCTAGGCTAGCTGCATTTGTCATGTTACTGGTAATGTAGTTATGTTTAATTTCTCCTATAAACCCTTGTAGAGAGCTGCGTATAATTCTGTTTCTGTCATTATGAATTCTGATTCATCGTCTTACATTGTTGTTCTGAAGTCTTGGTTGCTGGATACACCGCTTTGCCTCCTTGCCAGGAATTGAAGATTTGTTTTCTTCCTAGAAAAAAAAAAAGCTGGTTATTTACTTGTTCGTAATACGTGCTTTGTCTGTGTGACTTATATTTGGAGTCCATTTATAGTTTAGGTGTTTTTCAAGTGAAAATCTTTCATGAGTGAAGCAAGTGGTTCGATACCAAGTGGGTACATTTAACAAGGCAATATATTTAACATTTTAAAATGTAATAAAGAATGAATCTCTACCTCAAGAGCTTGTGTCAGAGGTTGGCCATCATTCTGCAAGCACTTAGGTTTGTATTCAGCCTTGCAACAGTTAGTTGTCCATGGACTAGCAATGTTATGGCTTGTTCCTAGGGGTGGTGGAAGGCTCCTTCCTTCCAATTTGATTTGAAAATACCCGCTTTTGCACTAGGAAACTTTTCTCCATTTAGTATTATTCCTATTCCATAGAGGGGAAAAATCTGTGTTAACCTGGAATTAAGTTTAATTGTTGAAAAGTACATTTTGGAAAGCAAAGTGCAAAGAGCACTTGAGCAATCTAGTGGAGATTATGTGACAAAAGTACTTTCTCAGCTGGGGAGACGATGAAAGGAAGAAAACATGGAAGTTGGGAAAACAGCTAAGGCTCATTAAGATGCTCTCTTTTCCCTCAGTCATAAGCCTCTTGACTAACACTTTTAAATGAAAACATCAATAGTTTTATTATTTACTTGGATTGTGCTGTAGACTAGTGTTGTTCTGAAAGAATAGCAAGAACCATTTTTTCTATGCTCTTGTCCTGAGTTCCTAACCTGAGGGCAGGGCCTTTCTTTTTAAGTAGGTTGGTTGGTCAGTTGGAAGGATATAGCATTGGTTTGCTTGGACTCAAGGCTAGAAAAGCTTTGTTGTGGCTTTGCTTCTGTCCTGTTGTATGAAAATAGAACACTTCCCTCCATTGGAGATTGAGCAGAAGGAGCTCAGGCTAAACTTTGGGCTTTTTGCCTCCTCCTTATTCTACCATGAGGTTGGTTGCCATGTGACAATGTGAGGAGTTCAGTGTCTGCTTTATGGCTTTCAGGCTCCTGGCCTCAGCCCATATCCATTCCAACAAAGCCTCACTGCACCCTGACAAGTGCAAATTTACCTCAACCTTAATTACAATGTTGTATTCAAAATAATTTTCATATTGTCTTTCTTCTCTTGCAGACGTTTTGACTTTCCTCCTGTTATGTCTACAGACAGTCCTGTTCTTTTCCACCTTTATGGGAGAAAGCAACTCTTGTAAGTAAGGATCAAGTCAGAAACAAATTGAATTAAAGAGAGTAGCCGGACCTATTGAGAATTATCCTAATGCACTTAAAAATAAACGTTATTCTATAAATGCTCTTTGTTCCTGTTATTTGATTTTAAATCCTTCTTGTTTTACATTGAGTACAATTAAAAAGATGGTGATTACCATCTATTTTATGTAAGGTACCTGTTTAAGTTTTGGAAACAGCCCTTTTAGACCCTGCTGATTAGTTGCTAATGTTTTAGAGAGCAGCCTGTATGAGTTACATTGAGAGAAACTAAGTGAGAGCAAAAAGTTCCAGTAGTGATACTATGATACATTTTTGAAGTTTTTCTGTTAATCTCAGCTTCCTGACCAGAACATGGTTTTGATTATTTATGTTCTGTTTCTTCAAATTGCCCACTGTGTTTCATGTTTGACTGTTGTAGCATTTGCCTTTGCCTGTCTTAATCTATTTTGGTTGCGACGTAGCAATTTGCATAGCACAACGTTTTCCTCCAAAGGTGTAAACAGCATTTCACTGGATAAGTTGGCAGAAGGGAGGACAATTATTCCCATGGTATTCACACAGCCCATAAATGAATCCTTCTGGATGAAAGATGCTCTGTAAGTGTAAGATCATTATCACAACTGTTATAAAAACCTGAATGTTGCTTGGAGAGTCTTAAATATACTTCTGACACATTTTCGTTGCTGGTAATGCTAGTTCTTCAGTACCTTTCCTGCTCTTCTTTAATCCTAATGTTTTGGGGTTTTATTTAAAGAGAATAAACAGAGTCTTGACTCCCACCACTAACCGTTTTTCAGCACAAACTGGTCCCAATGCCTTTTCCAGTAGGTGCTATTAGCTGTTATAAAACCTGTATCAATAAAAGCTTCATACAAAGAATATACCACTATTTAAAGTAATTTACTTCTCAAGTTTGACATATAATTCCTCCAGGGACTGAATGACATTTAGGCATCATGACTAGAGAGAATAATACTAAATGTCCTCTGAGAATACCAGTCACTGATGTCTCAAATTATGATCAACTGTAAACCAAGTTCTGGCTTATAACTAAGCCTTATGGGAATGGCTAGAACTGCATAGGCACTGACACATACATACATATATATCCTCCATGTTGTCCTTCTGACTTATGTTGTCTCTTGGCTCCTAATGCCCTCTTCTACATTTTTAAAATTTTTATTCTTGGGATTTTGTTGGTGGTGGTTTTGTTCCTTCCTGCCTTGTAAATAAAGCTGCTGGAAACTCATTCCTTCCTTGCAGCTGGAGTCAAACCAAAGGATGGGCTTTACCTTAGACTCAAGCTGCTTGCCTCAAGGACTGGAAAGTCTGGATGATGGCTGCTACATCCTATCAGCGTGAGAGACAGCAGGCTTGCTGCTGCCCTTCTGCTTGCAAGTCTGGGCCCCCATGTGGCCCAAACAGGCAGATATGTCGCTGGCCTTGGAAGGGAAGGGGCTCCTTGGACCAGAAACGTGCTCTCTCCCCTTCTCACCTATACTGCCTCAGATCTTGTGGTTTCAGCAGGACCCACTGACCTCAATAAATGAAACAGTCTTCAGGTCCATTCCTGTTATACTGTCCATGATTTCTGCTTCTACTGTTTCCTTCCAAAGTTTTATTCAGAACTCTAGCTAGAGGCAAAACATGGTGGTCAGATAATTGTGGATATTTAGGGCTTCACACTGTATGTTCTTAATGCTTTTCTTTCAAGTGCTTTTCATTATACAATCCTTTGTACTTTACAGTGCTTTCCTTTGAAGCTCTAGATGTGATTTACACATATAAATGTAACCCTAACCCTACCTCTAACCCTGCTCTGGTGGAACAGGTAGAAAGCTGATACTACAGTTTTACAGATAGTAAGAGAACAGCATAGTTGCACAGCCTGGGACATGAACTAGCTTTTAGCTACATGCTTTTTACTGTAGGGCTAATAGTGTTTCTATGGTTTCTTAGGAAAGAGATGTGATGTTTAATTTGGCTGCTGCATTTATCTTGTGTAGTCTCAATTTCAAACAGCGCCATTTAGTGTTTTCAATGGTCTTGTGATGTTTTGTTATAACTGTTGCAGTTCTCAGGTTTCTCTGTTGCTATATAGTTCTTAAGTAGCCTTCTTCTATTATGCATTTCATGCCCCGAGAAGGGATTGCGTGTCCAAAAGCTGATTCAAGTTTTTCAAAAAGCTGCTGGTCTAATAAAATAAGTTACATTGACCTACGAGCTTTGTCTTGTCCTTAGCTGTAGAATTCTTTATGTGTTTTGTGTTCCCTGAGCACTGAACAGGGAGTTTCAAACTGGGCCATAAAGTTCCTATTAAATGCACGATGGTGAAAGACATGTTAGTTGCCAGAATCTGGCAGCTGTCTTTAAGTTTCAGACTTGAATTTTGTTGAGAGGACAAGGTAGGGCAGTATTTTTGGTAATAATGAGAACATCTTTTTATCCAGTCTAGTCTCCATTTACAGTAATTTTGGACCTTTCAAAAGTACCAAAATTGGGAGAAAAAAGAAAGATAAGAATTACAAAATATAAGGTGAATAGTGTTCTCGTTCCTGCAGTCTATAAGCTGGTGATAGATAAACCTTCAGAGATTTAAAATTCAGTCCAAATTTGAGCATCCAACACTTAAGATTGTTATCATACGAACCAGTGAAATCCAGGGAGATGTCGCATAGGTTTACTATCCTTTGCTGCTTAAATTAAATAGCATGAAGATAAATTTTGTTGTTACATCCATTCTTTTCTTCATTGCAACCATTTCATTCATTACAGCAATTTTCTTCAGTACAACTGTTACATTTCTTCATTTGACCATTTGTTGTATCAGAACAGAAATTGGAAGTAAACCATCTGAACCCATGAGGTTTCTTTAACACACTGGGCTGTGTTTTAGTTTAGAGACAGAAAAAAGAGATTTCCTGTATTTATTTTGTCATTTCCCACTAAATATGTTGGTTTGAACAAAAATCCAAAATTTAAGTACCTGACTGTGTTTATATGTGCACACGTATATGTGCTTCTGTCAAATACACATTATTTATACACACATCTATGTTGTAAAAGAATGCTCAGAGACACAATAACAAGCATTTCCAGTATATTCTTTTTTGCACTTGTGCATAAAGATCAGCCAAATGTTAACATTGCAACCATTTTGCAGCTATTTGCAGAACATGAATCATTTCTTCTCACTTCATTGTGTCATTTTAATTAATTCACTTTGGAGAATAACATTCCATTTTTAATTTAACTACTTCCATTTAATTCTGAGTCTTTGTTAGAATGTAGCTTAAACAATGACCGCATCTTATGAAAATATACAACGAGAAAATAACATCTGCTGCACTATGTTGGCAAACACCAGGGCTAATGAAGGGTTGTCGGTATCAAAACAGATGTCTGTTTACAGTTTAAAGAATATTCTTTACCAGTCGAAGCAAATTCCTAAATTAACTCTTGTTTGTAGTGTGTGGCTTAAGTTGCTTTGTTATGGTGAGGCATGATGGAAATCTTGGTAGATTGAAAGGTTTCTGTTCCCCTTAAGAATTCTGACTTTCATGTGACATCCTAGTTGGGTTGTGGAATCAATAAAAACAGTTTGATTTGATGAGGATTATCTTGTCAGTAGGAGAAAACTTTCCTAATATGCTGAAGGTAATTTTCTACATAGGAGTATTACAGTTCAGAATGATGGATGTTTTTGCTTGTAGTGGAAAAGGAATGTTAAAGGGAAAGAACACAGTCATATCACACAATCAAGTGAAATAAAATGGAAACAACTTCAGGGGTCTCCACTCCATATATCATATTCTTAGCAGTTCTCAGCTTCTAGTTCTTGCATCTTCTTAGATCTACCCTACTTCCCAGTGTTAACAATGTAGGCATTAATTCTCAGAACAAGGAACAAACTGCACAAAAGGTCCATAGGCCACTCTTCTATTTGTCTCTCCTCACTGAAGGCACATTAAATTCAGTTCCTTATTTCTCTTGGGATAACAAGTTCCTTTAAACCTTTCTTGGTTATCCGAGGTAGTATTAAGAAAGTTCATTTTCTAATGAAGAGTTTTATTTTTTCAGCTGAGACATTCTGTGTACAGTCTGAGGTGTGCAGGTCAGGACTGAGCCAGCAGTGCAGAGTCTAAATGACAGAATTTTTTAACCTTGTAACAGTCTCTCTAGCCTGTTTCACAGCTGTAAGTGCACTTTCATGCAGATGTGGGCATTAGACAATATATTTAGACCACTTTTTCCATAATGGTGACACTAATACTTGAATAACCTCATGGTGACGTTATTCTCTTTCCTTGTCACGTTTTCGCCAAAGCAAACAGCATTTAAAAAGATTAATTGATTTTTGAGAATGAGTCAACAAATTACGTGTTGTGTTTTACCTTTATCATGCACAAAAAATTACTGCTACAGTGTCAGTAATTCACAACAACATATATATTGGACTGAATACAGCACAGATCACAGAGTGGTGAACAATGCTTATTATTCAATTTAGTTTTATGGACATCAAGAAGCATTAGAAAGGAATCTATAGGTGTTACTAAGGCTTTTGCTGTTTTGCCAGAATAATCCCTAAGTATTGCACATACTTAAACAATTAAAGAGGTTATGAATAGTGCACAAGCTCAATGCCACTTAATGTAAACAGTCTTTCAACCCTTGCACTGTTAAAACTTGCTGGATTGCTGTATTTTCCTTTCTCAAAAGTGCAATCTTTAATTTTTTCCTGAAGTTTTAGATGTAGCTTCCTGTATGTTGTAGGTATTGACCTCATATTAATAAAGGATTCTTAGTAAGATGCTGAACCAAAATTGTCCAAAAAAACCCATGGGAGGAAGTTTTTCCAAATGATTTTCTGTCTCCAGAAAGTAACTTTTTCTGACCTACTTACCTCTTCAAAACTATGGATTTGGCTTGGATTTTTTAATCCTCTCATTTTAGTTTCTAGCAAGTGTGATGAACTGATTATCTTGTAGAAACCACTGAACTCTGACTTATTACTCCTTTGATGCTTCTTGTGTTCAGTTGCTTCTCCCACTAGATACTGAAGCCAACAGCAGGAGAAGGCAAGGCAGAGGAGAGAGTACAAGTAGAGAGAACTTCCTGTACTTTGAAATTAACAAAGCCATGAATTGTAATTTTTTTCCACAATTACAGTTTATGGTGAACTGGATGTATGTGGAGTCCCAGAATAATTATGGTGTGTGAAAAGTTGGTTTCCTTGGTTTCTCTTTGTTCCTCTTTGTTCTTCTTTTCACACAGAATCAGGTTAAAAATTTCTTCCTTCTCTTCTTATGTCTGATAATAGACTGTGCATTTTATGGCACCACCGAAGCCAAAATTCAGAGGCAAGATGTGGTCTCTGGAGTGAAACTGAGTGGAAAGTTTGGCTTGCTGTGTTATGACAAGATGGCAGAACATCCTTTTCTATTTCCTGCTTTTTATTCGTGTAGAACTGGAAGAATTTCTCCTCTGTATATTTTGTCCTGTGAGATGAATGAACAGATTTAGGCACACACATAACCTACAGGGTTGTGTCCCATCTTCTGTTCTCTCCTTGCATCTGACACAATGGGCACTTTGGGTCATCCAGTATGGCACATCTGGACTATTGTGTTGCCTGCTGCTCTGCATTGAAGCTGCACTAGTGTATGAATATGTTGAACATAAATATATACTGGAGTGCCCGGGGAAACTGGAAAGCAATGAGTCACCAGGAATGATAGTACTGGTCCAATTCTGGAGGAACCTGACAACAGACTGGCTGAGTTGCTAAAAGAATGCCTAGAACTGCCTAGAAAAGAGTGTTGTCCTTGACACTGAAGGAAAATTATTTAAGAGGCATCTAAGGAAAATAATTTTCTGGAGAAAACCAGACTTTAGAAAATTAATCTGCTTGAAACATTCAAATTGAGGGGAATGCAAATCAGTGAACTTTTTTGTTCAGCATAGTCAGTCTATTCCATTCTACTCCTCCAGCCTTCTTCATGTGTTTGAAAGAGAGAACTGGTGGCAAATACGTTTAAAATAATGGCAGATGGACAATAAATTCTATACATCTGTTTGTGTTTTCCTATCCTAAAAATACAGAACAACTTGGACTTCCTTGTGGAACTTTACAAAAGGATTTGCTAAATGTACATTAAAACAAACAAAGAAATAAACTACAACCAAAGCACAACAGAAATAGTAACATTTCTCTTTTTTGTAAGCTCATGTGATTTTGTAAAGTCTGTACCTATAGAAGAGCTATTTCAGGGCAGAGTCCATAATAAATATGATAGTAATTTATCTCCCCTTACCTCTTTCCTAGATATATTTTGCTCTTAGTAAATACCAGAGAATGTGTAGTTCCAAAACTTAAACTCTTTATAATTGAAATCAGCTACGAATTTTGAATGCTTATTGCAGATTGTAGCCACTAAATATCACTTTCTGGCAGTGCCCTCAGTCAAAGGAAGAACTGTGAGGCTTGATTTTAAAAATACATGACTTGAAATGAGCTAAGAGGGTGAATGGAGGAATAGCCTTTTATACTATGTTTGATATTTTAGTGGAAATGTGGCATGTCTGTGTCAGTAGAAACACTGATTTCATGGTCTTGCTTGCAGATTTTTGAGGTTAAGAAAGTACTAATGCCTCATCTAGAGAATTACTTTTCATCTCTAGCATGAAGACAATATAAGGTCATTGCATGGAAGTTTGCCGATCATAAAAATTGGTGTGGCAAATAAAAGGCTTCATGTTTCAGAAGCACAAAGATGTACATCTGCATCTTGAGAAAGAAAGCTTCAGAAAGAACAGGGAAAGGCTAGGGGTCAAGAGGTAATTGGTTGAACACGTACTCCTGATTTTACTGTGAGGCTGAGTAGCTAGCACAGTCCTCAATAGTGTAGAAGGAATCCAGAGCAGGGATGGAGAAGCACATTCTGCCATTATGCAGCATCAGTGCGCCTCTTACTGAACTTCTTTATCCTGTGTTGGTGTGAATACACTTAGGAAGGAAGAAACGACAGAACAGTGGTTTAGGAAACTCATTAAGTCTCCCAGAATGAAGGGTAAGCTCTCGAATTCACCCATTGAGGTGACTTGGGGTGACATATCAATCTTAATACACAGAGGAAGATTTGTAGTGTGGCAGTTTTAATGAGCTGTAATAGAGGAATTGGACCAACTCATATTAGAAATAGACTGCCAGATTTTCTAATGGGATTGTAATTAGCTCCTGGGTCATAGCAGTAATGATGGATTTTCCATCACTTCCAAGACCTTAAATTTGATTGTGCGCGTCTCCATACAATTAGTTTTGACTGAAGCTTATTAAAGTGACTTGGGAATTGTTGTATGAGGGAGTCTGCTCTGACTAGGTGAGTGTTTTCTGTTTTAAACTTACTTGCAGTGGATGTAAAGTTCTAGTCTGCAGAAAGTTCCAAGCTTCAGTTTTACTGAAAGTACAAACTGCTTTTAAAACTGCTTATCACTGGAACCTGTGTTGGCAGGAACAGAAACATTCTCTTCATTGTGGTTCATCTCTCAGGCAACACTATTTTTTTTTAGAGTGGTCTCTGCTCATCCTGATTACCTATGTCCTCACTGGATCTCCAGTGAAACCTGGCAGATCACCAGGTTCTTACTACTATATTTCAGCAACTCTTGGCCACATGAGAGTGGTTGAGTGGACCATTACTTAGCCCTTTTGGAGAGTCCTGTAAATTCCTGAATGGTGCTATGTGACTTGTAATGTAACAGATTGGGAGACTGAATCCAAATTTAAACCTTAATCTGTGCAGCTGTGGAAGAGTTCAATGCTGCTAATTTGGGATAAGTTGTTCTGCTTTTCTGTACTACTCAGATGTTGTTCTGACTCTCTTTTCATTTTTCAAATCTTCCGTAGCTTTCGATTAATTTCTTTTCAGTGTAGTATATTACTTCCAAAGCTGGCTGTAACAAACTGAAGGCAAGTGCTACAGTTAGTTCAGCACACATAACTTGCAGTGGTGAGGGGAAGTAACCCCTTTCATCCCAAAAGAGATGGATGTCTGTGGGACACACTCTGCTCTATAATACCTTTGTTACTTGCATGGAATTGTACTGGTGACAGGGGACAATATATCCTGTGGTGTTCTTCCCACACGTAGGTTTTTATTTGGTAAGAGTGACCTTAAGTCTCACATCTTAACAGTGTAAGAGGGAGCTCCAGGAAAATAAAAACCTGGCAATTTGGCAAAAAGGAATGTATCTCATAGCAGTTACTGTTTTTCTTCCCCTCCTCGCTTCTCCCCTTCTTGCCCCCCAGCCTCTGCCTGGTTTTAACTTATACTCTGCCTATCTGCTTCACATCTGCCTACTGTGCTGAAGAAATGCCATCCACAAGAAAACCCCTCATCAATTCACTTGGCACAGAAGAAGTTCTGTTAGGATCCAGAAGCAGTTTGAAACTGACCTTGGCTGAACTGGTCATCTAAAGATACCAAAGCATCCATTATTGTAGCAGCTTTAATTGCATCTGTTCCATCTCACAGAAAAAATACCTGTGAGGACAATGATTTTATTAGTTGCAATTTTAGCTAACCACTTTACTCCCTGTCAGAGTAATCTCTCCAACTTTTGTGAATGAAAAATCTTTTAATATTGTGGTTTCTGGAGCAACTTGCTGGTGGTTCATCACAGCAAGGTTTTTATTTGTTTGGGTTGTAAAACTTGTGTTTTGTCAGTCAGTTTGGTTTGGAGAAAATTGTTTCTGGTAAGGTCCCCAACACAGAGGAAAGCATTGTTTCTCAAAGCTGTGAGAGGTAGCTTCCCCAGGGTGCCCAGAATGATACAAGAGGGTGGTGCAGTTAAATAGGTCACTTTTTCCCCTTTGAACATTTGGAATCAGTGAGTTCAGAGAAAGGGTCTCAGAGAGACTCTTGCTCTTTCTTTTTAATACAGTCCTGTTCACTGTGGTTTTCTGTTCATATTTAATCATGTTTTAACACTGAAGGTATCGTGCAGACCCTGAGATTAGTTGGTTAGATCAGTTTGTTAGGGCATGGTGCTAATAATCTAAGGTTGCAGGTTTGATCCCCCATGGACCATTCACTTAAGGGTTGGACTTGACAATCCTTGTAGGCCCCTTCCAACTCAGAATATTCTGTCATTCTGTGATGCAGGAGAGGAGGAAATTATCCATTCAGTTTATCGATGTAGTGACATATGTTCAAATTTCTAAGTTACTTGCATCTCTGACTTCCCAGTGGTCCCAGCTGCATTTGAAGGATAATGTCTTCCTTGCTGGATAGTTTTGCTCTTCTCTCTCCACTATGCAATCCCAGGCTGAGCCTGTCTGAAAACAGCAATTTTCAGAGAATGCATCTCTACAATTGCAATAGAGTATGGCATGGACCTGATTTGGTATTATGTTCTTTATGCTTGCCCATGTGCAGATTATAGTTCTGGAAGGATGAAACACCAACAACGCTTTAAGTTGCAGAAAGGTATCTTGCAGTGCTGACATTCTTGGGCTGCATCTGCATACAGAGCATCTGAAGCAGACTCTGCTCTCTCTTCAGTGTCTCTGCGCAGTGGTCCCAACGTGCATTGTGGACATCTGCCCTGACTACCTTGAGAAGTCCAATTTTTTTAGGAAAGAAACAAGTTAAAGCAACAGTACTGCTCATGACCCCTCAGGACTCAAAAACCAAAATATTAGCTCTTCAGAACTCCCTTTTCCTTATTCTTTTAAGCATCCTTGGCTGAAGAGTTAGTGCCCAGACTTTCACCAGTGTTCTTCAAAAGCCAACACCACAGAGCACTACGCATAGCTGGCTTTGCTTGGCTGTGAGATCATTCCCATTAATAGAGACTGACTGTCCTCAAACCAGTAGATGTTATCAACGGAGGCCTATAAATCTAGTCAAAATATTCCATGCTTCTTCTTATGAGTCGATGGTGTGAAACAAAAAAGACTTATGTTCCCTATTCTGGTGCAGAAGATTTACATGAACTGATTCTTACTGTCTTAAGTCTGTGAAGGAGTGGATTTTTATCTTGCTTTTCTAGCTCTGTTGACAAAAAGTCCTTGCCTATACACACAGATGTCAGAAAGTTCCTATGATACTTTCTGAGTTTTCCACAATTCTGGGGTCACTGTGACACAGTACATATTGGTTTACTGTATTGTACTATAGAGATCTTCTGCCAAATCATTTGATACTGACCATTTAGGGTTCAATTTTTATTGCACCAGCAAGCTGTTGGAGAACAGGATGGTGTAGATTGCTAAGAAATATTTCCCGCCCCTTCAGCCAGGGAAGGAACTGCTTAAGTAAAATCAAATATGGTGCCTGAAGAGAGCAAGAAAAATTCAGACCAATTACAGAAATTGCAAGCCCTGTAGTTAATTGAGAAATAACAATTCAATCCTGCTGCAAAAGTCTGGTGGTTTGAGGGTGGGGGTGGATGTAGGTGTTTTCTTTTTTGACTCCATAAGCTGGTTTGCCAGTTCTGACTCCTTGGTGTCTCAGCAGCCACAAAACACAACCACAAATACCACGAATGGTGTGGCTGTAGGAAAAGCTATAGTGAGTTTTCTCATCTGGGAACACAAGTGTTGTGTCATGCTGTATTCTCAGAGTGCATTTTGAAAATGTTTCTGGTGATGGCTTTTTTACATCTCACTTGATGCAGTGTGAAGGAGTACAAGAGCTTCTCCTATCTCTTAATGAAGCTGCAAAAACAAGCACAACAGTCTTGATTTCTTACAGAATTATTTTAAAGTCAAATATCTTTAGGAGCATAACCTGCCCCATGAACAACTTTTGAGATGGACTAGTAGGTTTATGCAGATTGGTTAGAAGGCAATCTCAGAGGTGTTATAATCCTACAGGCTTCAGGATGAAGCCAAGGAGAATGAAGAGAGAGCCTTTATTAGTGTCTCCACAAGAAAAATAGAAATTGCGTTACAGATTTGTGCCATTTTAAGCACTGGAGAGAACACTTAGGAGAAAAACAGTATAATGCCCTCATGGCAAAAGATTATATAAGCAGCTCTCTCATCCTATTGAATATCAGCAAATCCAACCGCAAAAAAAACCAAACTCACAGTAAAATAGATTTGATTATCTTTGCTGCCCATGGAACTTCTTGCTTATATTAAGACAATTGTAGTAATTTCTGTTAATAGAGGTTCTGAAAATGAAGAAATGCATTTCTGTTCATTATAGGACAAGACACATCTGGTGTTTTTGTTTTTCATCTCACATATTTAGAGGATGTGGATTGCTCCTCTGTTCTGGTGGGAAATAGTCAGAAGACATTTCTACAGAAAAGTGTAGTTTGGAGAGAGGCAGTACTCTCAGCACACAGTAGTTGAGACCAATATAATTTTGTGCCCTGTTTTTCTTCTTGCTGTTTGATGTGTTATCTCTTCGGGACAGCAGCATACTACTGTTTCGGCTTGTAGCTTCATCACAACGGAGCTCCTCCTAGAGGTGCCCCGCTATAGCAGGTTATGTGGCATGGTGTATTGCTAATCTTTGTTGTTTTTAACCACCTTCATTATATCCCTGCACTGGACTTTTTCTGCAGCAATTTCAAATTGCCACAAGAATTATTCAAGGATATTTGAATAACGTATATGTGGGGTGGCTTTCAGTATCTGAAAGGGGGCATTATAAAAAGCTCAGACCCCTGGAAGGACAATAAGTGTGGTTTGGGTTCCAATTTATTGTCCAAACAGTGCCATTTAGTGCTAGATGGGAAGCAATTTGAAAGTTTTATTTCAAATGTCCAATCTACAGCAATTCCTTCACAGCCTGGCACCCTTATAGACAATTTCTTCATTCAGTCTCTCTGCTTAGGAATAAAAGCACTTCCTGGGGTTATTGCATTTAACCAGAGGTGTGGAGGCTGCTCATATAGTACCTGTCAAGTAGAAATAGACTGTCATCTTCCTTAAACAATCACAAAAGTTACTTCTTTTTTAATGGAAAGAAAATAATTCAGTGAACGTTTTAGTTTGATTGCTCATCAAAACCAATGGCATGTTTGGTATCTATAGAGAATTTCTGGTGACAATCCAGCAAATCAGAATTTTGTAAGAAGAACATTATTAATAATACATTCCCTAACTTGAGTAGCCTAACTTTGAAGAAGAATTCTCTAAGAATTGGCACAGGAAATATTATTTTCTGATTGTGCATCTGAGAAAAACAAGCTTATATATTACCTAAACAATTCTCTTTGTAGGTTATAGTTTCCTGGAAATATGCTTACTTTATTATTTGTAGTTCTGGTCTGCCAGCATAACATACCATAAACTGCTGCTCTGATGACTGTCAGGTCTATTGCAAATACAATCCTGGATTAGTGGGAGTTCTTACTGAAAGTGTATTTGCAGTTCAATACCAAGGGGTCAACTTGAAGTATTTTGTACAAAAAAATTCCCTCTGTTTCTTAATATCATATCAAGATAAAAACCAGTATTTATTTTCTTCCAACTTAACTCTGATAGAGGAATACTATTTCCGAATGCCTCCATTCATTCTGTTAGTTGTCTTTGGGTTTTCCAAATGTGAGTGCTGTGCTTTGGGCTGGGTGTGCCAAATGACTCCTCAAGGCTAGTGAGTTCCATTACTTCACACACACATTCCTAATAACCTTGAAAAGATAATAAATATGAGCTCATAAATTAATTATTTGCTTATGCCTGCTGATATTACAGTTAGTGTGGAAGAAGACGCCTGTGGGATATTTTTATTCTTTTCTTGTATGTGACAAATGTAGATAGATAATCCATGATGCTTCAAAGAACTGGTCAGGGAATTGCTTGTTTTCCTCATGAAAAGATTTTGATAAATGAGAATGCTTGATTTTTATGAAAATCAAACAACCCTAAAAGGTCACAAGTCCCAAAACTATGTAGGGATTTTCTTTGAGGTAAAAAACAGATCTTTTAATTAAAAGTTCTGTATTTTTGCCTTTTACTAATGCAGTTTCTTTATTTTTATTTTTTTTTTGGTTTTATGGCAAGTTCCAGCCACGTCAGTTTCCGAATACTTTTGCTTGAAAAAAATACATCTAGATATAATGAAATTTGTTTATCAAGGTATGTTTTATAAGATTACACTACTGAAGCCTTTTTAACATTAACTGAAGAATTTTCTTAACATTTTTTTAAAATCTGAAGGCAATTTGACCAAATCATGCAAATAAAATACCCTGTAATTGTCAGAAACTAAATGTGGAAGTTTTTAGATCAGCATGAAAATGTTTCGGAAAGATATATTGCAATACTGTATTGTAGTATTTCTAAGGCAGCTAAAACAGATACTACAGTTTGCTGAGTGAAAATTTCCAAAACTGTACAATAAATTGGAAGATTTAGTTATGCTATGTGTCATACTGTGAGAGTATTTTATTCCTACTTTGGAAAAAAAGCAAGAATATGATGTGTTTTATGGGAACTCCCTCAGAAAGTTATATGCCAAAAATATGCAAATATATTTAAAAGGCATATGATGGAAAACATAAGATGTTAAGATGTTTCTCTGCCTTTGACTGTAAAAGTTGAATTGCTTAGTCAAAGTGAAGGGATAGAAGGAGAGTTTGGCAAACTGTAAAATGGGATTAATAAATTCAGTATGTTAACCAAGTATGGAGGCTACGTGGAAGGATGGCTGTCAAACACACAGGAATAAGTGAAGACTATTGAAGTGAGTACATAAAAGGCTTCTGAATTCTTTTTGCTAGAGGGAGATGGCCTTCTAATAAAGGTGAAATAGGTTTAGTGTATGGGGAATGCATTAGGCCAGGTACACAATAAACTAATATTTTTCAAACTATGGGGCTCATGGTAAGGAAATCTTGAACAGCTAAATATGTATTTTAAAAACAATTTTTCACTACTAGCAAATACTTCATGCATTTATTTGCTTTTGCTGCCAGCAGCTGCTCCTGCTCTAGAGCAGAGGAGTCAGTGTTTAGACTTGTAGCCAGTATTTGCAGATGTCTTTCACTCCCACAGTCTGGTGGGGCTTAACAGCTGCTCCCAGTGGAGAAGTGCTGGTCAACATGGCAGTAGCATCAAAGGGAGGATTTACTGCTGATAGCTGTGTAGGCATGGTTTGTGTGATCTCAGATGAAGTTTGTTTCAAAGAAGAAAAGGATAATCACATGTAGACGGATAGGCCCAAATAGAGAGGCATGTCTGCAAAAAAAATGAGATGTGTAACAAAATCTGGAAATACTGGTTTTTCGTGTCGTATCACGGGACAGGGTTTACCCCATCTTTGTCTGTCCTACTCTGCAGGGCTACTCTGAAGCTAAAACTTTAAAAATAAAAAGGGTGTAATATATATGCTCAATAAATGTAAACAATTTGTTTAGTCCTTTCAAAAGGGGACTCAGTACAGGGTGTGATACATTGGAAAGAAAGGGACAGTGCTTTTTTGTTGTGAGGTGGACACATCAGAACAGTTTGACCTCTGAAGTCTTTCAGTCTTTCAAGTCTGTGGATATTAATGAGGTTCTCAGGCAGAATGATCTCCCCTTTTCTGTCATATCTTCACTTTATCCATTCCTGGCACCCTACCTCTTTGTTCTCCACATGAAGAGCTCATTTACTTGTTTTCTTGCTGGCTGTAGCTGCTGGGGTTCATTTCCTTTTTGTGCATTTTCTTCAAAAAGCTTGAAATGTCACATAGCTATATGTCCTGCTGAGATGCTCTTGTCTTATTAATGTACCAATGGGTGTTTTTTAATGAGAAAACATGAAAGTATCATGAGCCTCCTCTGCACCTCCCCAGACTGATCATGAGAAATTGATGAATTGTGTGAAGTCTGCAAAGACTTGGGAATTCATTTTAAGTCTGTTTGGGCAAATATGCACAAATAAGAGTTTGTTCTTTAGGAAATGGTTTTAAATTGGCTTTTCCAAATAGCATATTTTGACAAGGGCTCAGGACTCTGAGACTAAGCATAACCTGACACAGTATCCCCAGAATAATATAACTAATGAATTCTGTAATGTGATAAAGGCAATTTATGTCACAGAGGCTTGCATTAACTGTTCTCACTGACTTTTATCTCTTGTGTTAGTGATTTGAGGCTCATATATATTCTCTGGTAAGAGCATCAGATGCTCATGGGGTGGGTTCTTACTCTTCACTGCTGATCCCCTGAGGAAGTGATGCAGTATAGACCCAGTGATGGGAACCAGGTTCCTCCTCTCAAGGCTGGACTTGTAATTCTGATGGTGTGTGGTTGTTCCTTGTTAATAGGCTGAGGCAAAAATTATCCCAGTAGTGCTTTTCAAGATCTGGTAGGCGTTTTCTTGTGAATTTGGGAGCCTCGCTTTCAACTCTTTTATTTCAAACTCTTGGTCTAAGTTGATGTTTGCTTTGGCTACACATTTTGTTGCAAAGTGTTCAATGTGTAAGATAGAGGAGAAGGCAGGATAGCAAAAAGCAAGCACCAGCAGAGTAGGCAGCTGTTTAATCTCTGCATTGTATTTTAAACATGTCTGGAAAGACCTGTCTGTCTGTGTAGTTACACTGCGTGAGGCAGGCCCGTTGCAGCTTGTTGAAGGAATGGTTTGGTCATTTCCTTAGCAGAGACCTTCTTCTCTCGGTTCTTTCTAGCCATCATGCATGGTCTGTGCATGACTTTTAATTAAGGGATGTGGTTGGTATCAGTGGGAATCACAGCATTTCTAGAATCAGGGCAAAGTACCCAGGACCACAGGTTTCAAAAGCCTCAGCTGTGGGTTAGCAATAGGGTAGTTGCTATGAAAATAGCTTTCGGTTTGATTTTCTGAGTGTCTTTGAAAGTACGTCAAGCCCAAGAGGTGATATCACTAAGTATTTGTGTCTACATAACTTTCAGGAGTAAGTGATGCACAGAGTCTGGACCAAGGGGGTTCCAGAATGGTCACACTGGATTATATGATAAGGTGGGGACATGTTTAAGGCTGCAGTTGGGAGCCTTCGGCTGCTGTGTGCCTTTCCTGAGCAATGTCTTCTGCCAAGATACCTCCTATCCTGCAGTGCAGCATCCTGGTGTCCCTGCTGCTCTCGGAACCTCCAGTGCATGGTGTCACATGGTTTCAACCCCCCAACAGTGGCAGAGGGATTGCAATTAGATGACATTTAAGGTCAATTCCCACCCAAACCTACGGTTCTATGTTTCTGTGACACATGGAGTCATTCAGCACAGCCATTTCCTTTGAGGCTGTCTAGATGCACTGTGGGGAAAGTTTCATGCAATCCTGTCACTGGTGGTAACCAGATGGGGAGGCCTGGAGAGGAAAGTAACAACAGAGCAAGCCTGTAGTGATATCTACCCAGAACACTACCCCAAGATCCAGGGTTTTTTTGCTCAGGTACTTGCTCCCTAAAGCAATGGTGGTACCTTTGTATTCAGGAGTCCTTAACAGGACTTAATTTTGCAGTTTTGAACATATATATACTTTTATATGTATTCCTGTACTAAGATGTTTTGCAGCTTAACCACATATCGTATAATCAAGAATCTCTCATTTGCTTTGAACTTCTTGCCATTTAATGCCCACAGTGGGAATTATACTTTGAGGCCAGAAGATCCCTTGCTCTGCAGGTAATGCATACTGAAATATGTGCTTCACGGGCAAATGTGAGTCATAAAACAGAGTTTCCCCTGGTCCATCCTTTGTGAAGGTGTGTCACACTACCAGTAAAACTCCTATACCACTGCAGGAAGAGTTTCCAAAGAGCCACTCACTTTGTACGGTCATGTACAAAAATTTAAATCCTGAAATCTAATGTGGGGCCTAGGGGAGGAGGCGTGGGAAAGGAATGATGAGGAAGTTTCAGATAAGACCTTCTCTTGAGGACATGTATTAAATGTTGTAACGTAAAATCCTTTTATAGTTAGGTCACAAGTTCAGAAGAAAATAAAGCACTAAAGGAAAAGTACAGCAGAAACTTCCCTTACAAAAATACGTATAAAATGTCTAACTGTCCTTGAAAATAAGAATAGTAAGATGTAACAGTGGAGTTCAAGACTGGATAGATGAGTTATTGATGGCAACAGATCTTTAAATTACATAACAGCAGTGGGGAACACCCAGTGTTAAAAGATAACACATGCATATCTGCATATTGACACATGTTCTTTTTTAAAATCTGCCCTCCTGTGTCGGTGTTTTCATTGGCAGGAGGAAAATAAATTTTTCCCTAATCTCTGATTTTCATCCAAGATAGCATCTTCCTTTTTCCAGCTGCCAGTAGTTACAAGGGTATCATGGAAGAGTAGTAGCTTACTGGTATGAACTGGTGCCTTAGCCTTGCAAATCTCATAATCCTGACTCCTGTTTTGATGAGCTGTGCCGTTTCCTCCATTGGTTCTGTACCATCAGGTTTAAGGGGAATACTTGCATGAGCAAGGATTATAGAACTGAGATCGTTGTGAGGAACATCATGAATGTTTTGTGCTCAAAGGAAATTTGAGCTATAAAAACATATAATTAATTCCTTCTGTATCATACTTGTATGTACGTGTGTGTGTCTAAATGTTATTGTTATCACAAAATCATAGGTAAACCACTCA
Source organism: Serilophus lunatus (assembly GCA_013399895.1). Lineage (NCBI taxonomy): Eukaryota > Metazoa > Chordata > Aves > Passeriformes > Eurylaimidae > Serilophus > Serilophus lunatus. Next base: position 999,678 of record VXBA01004960.1, read on the forward strand.
GGAGCTTCTAGGATTGAGGTGTCACTATGCCTAGCATTCAAACCTTCTTCCACTCACAGATTCACAGGTTTTGAAACAAAACAAACAAACAAAAAGTACTGCTTTGGTGGATTAACACGCTAAAGTTTGAGGAGTTTCAGTGACCACAATAGTATGCAAGCAAATCTAGACACCTCCATTTTGAGGTGTTTTACTCACCACTTTTCTTGAATGTCATTCAGCAGGAGTCTGAGCCAGACAGTTGCTGCTAAACCAAACCAAGAAATGTTTTCTCAGACTGTAAATATAGGATCAGAAGAGACTATGAGAACTTCTTGAATCCACTCCCCTTAACTGTTCTGACCAGATGATTGTCTAATCTCTTCTTAAAAACCACTGACAGAGACTCCCCATTCTCCACAGGCATTCTTTGAGTGCTACACTAACCTTCCTACTAGAAAGCTTTCATTATGTCAGATTTGCATCTCTTGTACAATCAAAGCCATTAATTCTGTTCTATTGCAACAGGCATTGAGAAGAGTCAATTCACTGCTTTGCAGTAGCATTTTATGTACATGCAGCTTGCAGTTTTCCCTTTGCCTTCTCTTTTCCAGATTATATTCTTTCCTATCCCTTTGATAATAACCTGCTGCACACTTTCTGTAGAGTTCTTCCTTGAAGTGGGCTACCAAAATTGGATGCAATAACTCAGACCTTGCCTTACCAGCATTTCAAGGAGCAGAAGTTTTATATAGTACAGTATGACATTTAGCTTCATCCATCTAAGGATAACCTTTGGCTTTTTTGTGACAGAGTAGAACCAACAGGAATGGCAAACCTGTGGTTGCTGAATAATGTGCAGCTTGCAAGTGGGCTGTATAGGATAGGATACCTGGAAGCAATCCCTGTGACTGAAGTCAGAGAAGTGGCTCACACACTAGAATTTGTTCCTCAGCCCGAAGTCTGGAAGACTTGTTTTCCATTTGGATTGAATCCTATAGTTCTCCTTAAGCAATTGAGCATGAAGGAACTGGGATGAATCCTGCTAATTGAAGGCTTCCAAGTAATCACCCCAAGCTACCATTTTAAGACAGGGCTGTGGTTTTCCTGACCGTCCCTTCTACAAAGAGTAAAATCTAGCCAAACACTCCTCATTTTTAGTACTTGTATTTAAGTACAAAGGCAGCACTGTCAAGTCAGAAATTGTCTAAGCTGAAGATGTCCAAAGGGACAATATCTGTTGAGTGAAGCCCATTGGGTATATCACTGGGATGGAGAAACAGGACTGCTGAGCAAGGAATCTTTGGGATCCACTTATACGATGCATAACACTTCAAATAAAATTATAAAAGAAAAAAAAGGAAAAAGAAAAGAAATTAAAGAAATCCTGAGGTTAATGCAGACAAGAGCATGGTTCTAATAATGCTAAGGTCATGGGTTTGATCCCTGTACAGACCATTCACTTAAGAGTTGAATTCAATGATCCTTGTGCATCCTTTCCAATTCAGAATACTCTGTGACTCTCTGCAAAATACAAAACACTGTCTAGAGCTAGTCTTAGATAAAAGTACTGAGCTTGTGTCTTAACAACAAACACCGAAGTGTTGCACTGTTCTGTGAGAAACCTGCAGACTGTTTGTCTTCCCAAGTACAGACATGCATTTGCAGCTGTACATAAGCTCTTCTCTGTAAGTACAACTCATGAATGAATAAACACTGATAAGAGATGCTTAAATATTGTGCCTGAACTATGTTTTGACAGCTGTCGCTTGTCTCCCCTTAAGTCTATCTTTTAATTACATCAGGTTAACACAATGTTTCATCTGTCACCCTTGGCTGATAGCAGAAAGGGACAAACTCAGGCATGAGATGAACAGGTTTAGCTTTTCCTGCTGCCATGACACAGTCCTTGCTACTCTCTTCATGAATCACTCATTACTCATAGTCAGTTATCATGGTTAGAAAAAAAAAGTCCTGTCTAAGGGTTGAGCAGTGGTTCAGGGAATTGGCATGCGCTTTGTGTGACATTGTGGTCCAGCAGCTAAAGCACTTTTAGCTGAATCTGCAGCATGTGGTATAATTCTAAATCACAAGGCACAGCTGTATTTTCATCACCTAAAGTGGTCTGAGAGTCAACTGGAGAATGGAAAAAAAAAATAGTCTTGAGCAACTACTTAAGCTATGTACGCATCTTCCCATAGTCATTGAAGTGTTGCTGCAAATTGGAATTGCTCAAATATTCCCAGAGAATAAAATAGAGAGCCTTCAAGGTTAGTGTTCCCTCTATGTGCAGATTGCTAGATGCAAGATGTAAGTAGTTACCTTTAGTGGCACATTTATGGAGGTAGGGTCAGTCTGCTAGGAAGTGATTCCATATCACACATCTTCAGTGGGTTCTGCAGTGCTGCTGGCATCTTGCATGTGAATAACAAGTCTTGGAAATACTCTTTGCAAGTGGGTTGGCTGCTGCAGAACAAAGATGGAAATCAGCTCAAAGAAAAATATCCTCTAATAGCTTGGAATATAATATATTTTTAAAATGACCCTGGAAAATGAATTTCCTTTGGAAAATTGGTAACTGGGAAGATCTGTGAATAGACTCCTTGCTGACTGCTGCAAAATTGAGTTAAGATGGAGCAAAATACAGTATAGTATAGAATAATAAATATTATATTCTCCATGTAGAAGCTCAGAGTATTACAGAGTTTTCCAAAATACAAGACTTCTGAATTTAAGGAAGACTAGTTAGATTAATCCCTATTTTCTAGTATGCACTCATATGCACTAGCAGAAATTAATGTGCACACTTAGTAATTTCTTTCAGATGCATCATGAAATTAAAATACTGATAGTCATGGCAAGAATAATTCACTGGAACTGAAAATTTGTTACCATTTTGATCTGGATTTTATATTACCTTTGTCTCTTCTCAGATCCAGAAAAGGGAGAAGATGGCAAATACCTCCCATTTTGTTTGGGGATTTTTTTATGAAAAAAGAGAAGCAGTTCCACTTCCATGCATTTCCTTCCAGCTCCAGCCACCTGTGCAAAGGCCACTACAGTGGAGATACATCTGTCTGGCTGTCAAACCAACACCTTTCTTGGCCAGCTGGCTAGTGACATGTGCACACAGGGCAGACCTCACCTACAGGCTGATGTCAAGCAGAGCAGTTGCAAGGGATTGTCACTGTGTTGGCACAAAAGTCTGAGTTACCTATTTCTGTCACAAAAAGCTTCACCATTTTGTTCTTACTCCTTTTCTTGTTTGTGTGCTAGCACTCCTTTCCTTTTGAGATAGTTCAGATGTTACTGAGATACAGCATGGAACACATGTAGCTTTTCTCAGAAAGTAATGAGTCTTGCGTTAATGTCTGAACTGGAAAATTAAATTTTTTTTATACATGATTTGTTTCAGCAGAAGATATCATCCCTTATTCACCGTCCCTTCCATGACAGGCCTCCTGCTTCCATTCTGGACTGCAGTCTCTCACACAGTGAGGGAGGAAACTGTAGATTGCTGAGCATTCTCTATTCAGAGGAAAAATGTCCCTTAAAGAGATTTTTTTCCCCCTTGCTGGAAGGGGTTGTCTGCAGGTCAGATGGGTGAGTTGGAATGAATCACAGAGGAGAGAGTGAACACTCAGTTTGGGGTCATCTTTATTCTACCTCCCTTGTCTCTTTTCTTCAGTTCTCCAGTCTTATTGAAGTTAGACCGTTCAAAATCTTTCCTGAGAGCAAAATGAGGCAAAGAAAGCACTTCTCTCTCGTTTTTTCCCTAGTCGTCAGCCAAAAGCGCGTCAGACTTTAGCAAGCGTGAAACTGTGAGGAGTCATTTCTCTGCTTCTGTGTTAGTGCTTACTTATCTTGGTGAACTGCCTTCTACCTTTATACCTTCATAGAAAGGAGAAGCTATCTGAAATGCTCTGCAAACCAACATAAACCCAAAGCACTTCCTGGAGAAGGAAGAGGTTTGTGATAGTGTGGTACCATAGATACAGAGCCAGTGCATGCTGCAAATCTGAGACTTCCCTGCAGCAAGAAATGAAAGATGGGGGTACACAGTGTGCACTGTGGCTGGAAAACAGGAAACTTCAGCTTCATCTCCCCACAGCCATATAGCCTGGCACAGGCTCTCCTTGGCTCAAGTGCCCTACTCCAGCCAGTAAGGCTGTGGCAGTGGCACTGGTTTGCTGTTGCTCACTAGCCCAAGAAGTGGCAGCCCTGCCCTTAAAAATACTGCCTGCCAGAGCTGCTTTGCTGCTCTGTGCTGCAAAGGGCAGTTGCAGCTGCACTGAGGTGCTGCTAACATTGCTACAAGAAACATTAACTTCTGCTGAAAAATGTGCTGATTGTTAAGGGTTGTACCTTTTCCAGGGACTGTTGGCTGGCTCCTCTGAACAGATATCAAACTGCAGTGTAAATATGAAAGAAATTCTGCAAACTTACCAGGAATATGGGGCAAAGCTCTTTCCTGTCTCATCTGTGCTTTTGTCTTGTCTTTTCTTCCAGTTTGCAGAGCCCTTTGCTCCTTTTCTTGCTGTGTAGTAGATAGGAACATTTGGCTTTTTGCAATCAAAGCAGCTAAGGAGGTCTCAGTGGGATTATTTTTACATGTAAGCATTGCACAAGTCCAGCTCCAAGAATAGAGGCCAATATTTTCTTTAACACATGCTGGTATAAAACAGGAACAACTCTTCTAAAAACTTAGAGACTGAGATGGCCTTGAATGAGATCCAAGGACCTCAAATAATTTCAAAAATAAATCCAAATGAATCTTCTTTTATAGTTCTTCTGCACAATGGTCCTTGGACTTAGTGAACCTGGATATCAAATACATAGATAAGGATGACCTATACTGAAACAGAATAAAGGGCACATTTATCTTACTGTGAATTAAGGGTCTATCCTTTGCTGAATTCTGCTGTTACTTTACTCTATTTGAACAAATTTAAAAGTAAAACCAGATCTCTGCTACTGAGGAGAGAAGGTTGCAAGGCATATGCAGCTTGTTTCATTCAATCTTGCTCCTTTGCCAGAAATTCATCTCTTCTCTCCCAAAAATGGTGCTATAATGTTTCTTGCACTACAGAAACCTAACAGCACATGCCACAAAGGTCATCTGTCCTCCTTTTTTTTTAAAGGCTGTCAGGGGAGAGCCTCTATTAACATTGTTAGTTTTAGCTTGCAGAGTAAGAGCCTGAATAAATTGTAAAGAACTCCCATTGCCTTTCACAAAGAGATGAACAGTCCTTTCATGCTTTACATAACTGCAGCATGCTTTGGAAACAAGGTTACATCTATTTCAGTCATTATGACCGAGACAGCTCAGACAGCACTGACTGCAAGCAGATTTCCAAGCAGAGAAAAGAGTTGGGGCCTGCAGCATTTTGGGAAAGACAGTATTTGGGATCGAGAGGAGTCCCAGGACCCACACTTGCCAGGAGCCACACATTCACACAGTTGCCTGGTACTACTTGTAGGTTGATTGGCACTGCCACTCCCTTAAGAGGAAGCATCTCCTGCTGGCTTCCTACCAGCACACACAATCTCTAATTTAGGAAAGTAAAGTACAGTCCTGCCTGCCAGTCCTAAAATGCTACCAACCCTGATGTGGAAACAAGGACAGGCATATCTATAAAGCTCTAGCCAAGAATAAAAGCACACTCGCTTCTGAATGGAAGCAATTTCATTTTTGCATGGTGAGATGGAGGGACTTTGTTCATCCTGGAGGAAACTCAGAGAGACCTGATTGCTGCCTGCAGCTAGAAGGGCTGAGGACATGGAGACAGGCTCTTCCCAGAGGTGCACAGTGACAAGCACACAGTGGCATCAGCCACACACTGCAGTGAGAAACACCAGCTTAGTACAGGGATAAAAATTACACAGCCAGAGGGATGCAGCAGGGGCACACATTTTCCAAGGAAGGTGAAGGGTCTCCATCCTTGGAGGTACACACAGTTTGACTGGAGAGGGCCCTGAGCAACCTCCTATCACATTGAAGGTGTCCCTGGAGGGAGTGGAATGTGGAAAAAGACAAGCTGCATACCCATTTCAATTTGTCTTTTATTCCAGGTTGTTACTTGTGTTGTTTCTAATTAAAGTCGCTTCACTCTGTTTCCCTCTGCTTCCTTACTTTCATATTGGAAATAGTATTTTACTTCCATGAAACTTATGTCTTTCATTTTTATTGACTTTTTTAGTTACAGGGTGAGCTTGAAGGTGTAAGAATAATAAAGAAAATATCAGTCTTTAGGAGGGCAAATACTGAAAAAAATGGCAGGCCAGTAGTTCAAACATCCTGAAACTGCTGTAACACCTTAAATAAAAAGAGTTTCTTGATGAGAGGGATTGAAATTATAAAATTAATTGAAATATCAATTTTGCCCTTCTAGCTTTCCAGAAATAACTCTCTTTTCATCTAGGTAAAAACTATTAAGTAGAGCAAGAATAGGGCCATCTGTTTATTCCCAGTCCTGTCCACATGAGAATTTGCTTGAAATGATGCAGCATTGGCCCAGTCTTGACTTTTACAGAGCTTGTGGGCATTTGCAACATAAAGCTGAATTTAAACAATTATAGAAGCCTTGCAGATGGAAGACAGTATAAGAAAGGATGTTCTGGTTGCAGACGTTGAAAGATAGTTCAATTTCCTAAAACGCCAGTGATGTCAAAAACCCATTCTTTTATATAGATACAACCACCTCCTTTCCCCTTAGACCTTTCACCCTTAGAAAAAGCAAAGCTTTTCCCAGTAGTAGTGCTGGAAACATTTCATTACTCTTCCCTGCAGGCAAAGTTTTCTCTGTGTATGGATACATGAGAATGGATAGTCAATGAATGAGCTGATTGGCTGAACATCTGCAGGTGCTCTAATATGACAACAATTAAGCTAGTCTGAAGCTATTACCATATTAAATTAATTTACTGCAATGCTATTAATTAAAATCCATGTTCTGGAAAGGAAACAGAGCAGCAATTACATTGGTATTTAATGACCTGTAAAAGTAAAGTTTAAAAATGCTAAATTTCCTTATGGAATAATTTAAGGCTGGAAGACGGTGAGTCAGACTGTTCCCCAGTGTAACTCAAGCCACTTCTGTACTTTTGCAGCATGAATGATATATGTTTCCTTTTGTCTTGGAAGAATAATTATTTGCATCTGATAACTAAAGCTCTTCAATAGTTGTGCCAAAAAGTAGGTATCAGGCGAAGTTCAACCATTCTCACTGTGAAGTCTGAAAGTTGATATGGTTTTGGGGAAAGATTCAGTAAGGTTTGTGACCAAAGTTGTCAGTTGACCTCAGAAATGCATATTTTACAGACAAGATTTAGCAGTGATTACCTTCTTTAAGTCTCTCTCTTTACTTATTTTCTAGCCCTCCACACCTTGGCACAAGTAAATATAAGTGCTTTTGAGTTATTATTTGCTCTTGAAATTCTCAAATTCTGTGACATGGTGATTTCTTCAAGGTATGTCCTTGAAAACTGAAACAGATGTGTGCTGCCTAGCTACCCGAGAAGTTATAACATCAGGACCTATCTGTCCTTGCAGCTATTTGAGTTTCATGAAGCAGTGGAGTTATTTCCCCTTGTGTGCTCCGTATGGACCATACTTGGAGCCCTTAGACAGAACTGTTAGGGGGGACTCAATGTGCCTGGCAGCCAGTCCAGCTAGGAACCCCTGAAACAACCTTTACTGCACATTATTTTATACTGCCTTACAAGTAAGAAATCTGGATACCATCCAGTCATTAATCGCAACATTGTGAAACAAAATAAAGAGAGTTAACTGCAGCAGCTGGAACACTTATGAGTTGCTATCTGCAACAGCAGTAAAAACTGGGCTAGACAGCTCCAGTCCATGAGGTACCACCCAGTATAGGCTAAGCCCATGGAACAACCCACAGGTGCTGCTTTTGATCTGAAGGAGCCACAGCTTCTTCCAGCAGTCCTTACTGATGAGTGAGCTCTAGTGTTACAAAAGCGATGGTTGTGATGCACATTGCATTTCTGTAATATGTTGCCCTAGATCCAGACTTTGTCCACACATTTCCCATTGCATGCTTTTTGGGGAAAAAGCAGAGCTATGGCCATGGCCCATTACAAAAATATTTCTGGATGAGAAGCTACTATACTTACCCTGGGAGCTTCCTTAACACTGCCTATTTTCAGACTGATTTTCTTACCCTGGTGAGAGAGGAGAAACTGTGGGGTTTTAATGATTCATTTTATTGAGGGATCTGAATGTTTATTGTTTTTTAACTGTAAAAATATACAGAGGCTGGAATCTATCCAGAGAAAAGAAGGCAATTTCTTTTATTTCCTTACACTGCATGGGGCAGTTGCAGGGGAATATTTCCATCTTTATTACAATAAGCATTTTCCTGAGCAACAGTGGGGCACAGGAATCTGCAAGTTTGAAGAAAAACAGGATGACAGTCAAAAGTGGGAGATGAACGTTGAGCAGTCTTTTCTTACTTGAGGTAGATTCTTGGCTTTCTAATCTTCTCTCTACTTATGCAATTATAGTCAAAACTGTTAAAAAGGACATCTTAGCAACTCAGAACTTCTTGGTTGTAGTCTCCTTTACATCTGCTTTTCCAAGAAATGATGAAAGAACTTGGCATATTTATTTTTAATTGCAGTAAGTTATTGCATGTATGTCTATGTGTTTATGTGAAACTACAGATATAACTGACATGCCCCATTCAAAATCCCAAGAAGGCAATTTCTGTTTAAATATCAAACATTGTTTAGCCTCAAGTGTTTTAAACCAGGCTTAATCCCTTTTGCCTCTTAACCAGACTGAAGTACACCATGATTTTAAAAATAGTTTTCATATATGTCAGCAGAGAAACAGTCTTGACAGGCTGTCCTATTTGTCCTCCTAAACTTTGGAGGCAAACTTTCAAGTCTTCATAGCGGATGTAATGTAAAGAAAAGAATTCAGAAGGCCCATGGATTATGTCTTTCTTCTTGAACATATGTAAAAAAGGATGATGGGGTATTGCAAAAACAGATTAATGGATTGTACCTGGAGCTTTGTGATACTATTATAAACATTCTGATATGACCTTTTGCTTAGTCTCTGTTGGAACCTTTCATGTAGACACTGTTGCAGCAGGACTGTGAGACAGAAATTCCTTGGTGAGGCTCTCATATGTGGCTCAATTTCCAAAACAAATTGTGTTCTATATTAGTATTATTTTAATTATTTCAGAAAAAAAATGGAAATGTGTTTGATCAACTTTTCATTTTAGTATTGATAGTAGAGGCTCAGAATATAAAATTGCTTATCTCACTTTGGAGGCTATTTGTCCAAATCCCAATATATTTTGGGATATATTAATAATTGGATCTGACCTGAATTTGTTCCTTGCAAATTTGGCACTAACTACTGTGCCCCTAATTACAGGAAGTTCCTTGTGTTAGGGTGCTAAAGTTTACTGGGGAAAAGATGTCTCAGGATTCACCATTTGTTGTGTGGATTTTCATAGAATGCAGACAAAACCCCCAAAGTTCTGCATAACACATTGGTGTCACTGTAAAATCTGCAGCAGATTCTCTGTGGATGCACCTTTCCTTGTCAGGTTTGTAAATTCAGTAATCCAGAGGGTATATCTTCCCCAGAAGTTTAACATTCTTTCCTGGGGATTTGTCCACATCAACAAAGCTATGGTTTTTCCTTTACATGCTGGTTTTGATGATGAAATAGAGCCATCAATCCATGAGACACAAGTATGGGAAACAAAACGTTTGAAATAATTGTTCCCTACCACACAAGTAGTAATTCGGTGTAAGGATCTGAGCCCACACAGAATTATGGATACTAATTTTAGATAGTCACCTTTTTGAAGCTTATCCTAACCTAATTAAGTGTGTTTTACCCTTAGGGTTGGCACTTTCACTAGATGAGATAACAGCTGCATCTCTGTGAGAAGCCTTGTGAAGGGCAACATATTTGTTAGCAGTTGCTATTTTCAGCCTTGCCAGAATAAACAAAGAGTTAGGCACCTGCAGTTGTTTCTTTTGAAAAGTCAGCACAACATGTACATACTCTGGGGTCAGCAGAGGGAGGATGGGCAGGCTTACCAGGGAGGCTTTAGGAAGGTGCTTCTGGAGGTAGTGATGGGCTCTTCAGCTTGGAGACATATGGGGCTGTTAGGTGATTAATGACACACTTCTGCCAGGGCGAGGAATACACAGAGGAACAGAGTACTTTGAAATCATTAATGCATCTTGGGACAACCCAGTGTGAGATCTACATTGCCTATAAACAAGAGACCTGGCACAAACAAACAGGGCGAGTTCAGTCAGAAGCTAGAAGAAAATAGGAGAATTTTCTTCTCTTACTCTTTTTTTTTTTTTTTTTTTTTTTTTTTTTTAATAATTAACCACAGATACACACAGAACACATAGTTTTAGATCCTTATTGTCTCAACAATGTATCTTCATCTTGAAAACAATTAGGCATTGGGTTTAACATGCCTCAGAGGGTTACATAAACTAGATACAGGATAACTCGTTACCCAAGAAAAACATTCCTGATTGTGTGGGAGAGCAGATGGCATTTAGGTAAATTGTGTTTGCAGGAATCTCCCCTGTGCCCTAAGATGGCAAATGGTACTGTCACTGCTGTTCCCTTGCTTGGGTTTGTGAGAAGCTGTGGAAAAAAAGAAGTGCTTGGTAGAGTATGCCAAATGTTGTGGTGATGAAACAGAGAGGGTCAGTTTGCACGCAGTTTATTACAAGAGTCACCATTGTCGTACATTTACAAGTGCTCGTGGCTAGTGTGGCACATCATACCCAATCCCGATTGACAGGGGAAGAGTTAAGGGAAATTTGTGTGCTGGCTCCATTCTCCAGAGTAGGCAAGGAAAAACCAGGAGTAAATGCAGCCATAGGTGGGTTTGAATGGGGAAGAAGGATCTACAGCTGCTCCTCATTGAATTGCTGAGGGCATCTCATGCTGGAGAGAGCTCTGTAGATTGGGCTAAAGACTTGAGACCTCTTAGGTAACCTCATCTTGAAAGGCAGTAGGAAGACAATGCCAAAGTGCAGCTCTGAATTTGACACCAACTGTCCCTGCAGTGGTAGGATCTATGTTGTACTGGATAAAGGTGTTTGGAAAAGTCATAGCACCTGTGCCACAAACCTCAATGGCACTGATAAGCCTTATCTGGGATCACCCTACCCATGACCCAGAGCCCCTTTTCAGCCTTGGGGTCATCAGTTTCTACTCTAGTCATCTTGCGGTGCTGGTCTCCAGCTCTCCATTATCCTTTTAAGGTGGGCTTGACCCTATGATCACAGTAAAGCCCAGGCAAGAAGTCACTGCTTTAAGTGGAAGCAGAATGATGGGCCACTGGAGAGGAGGGTTAGTGGATGTTTCTGTAGGTCTTGGCTATTTGTTTCCACATACTGAGGGAACTGGAGGAGAGTTAAGGGCATTAGGCTGGAGCCAATCTCTCACTGCTATTTGGCTGAGTTGGGTTTGAAAAGAAGCTTTTAGTGTCTGGTTTCTCCTCTGTTTACCTGATGACTACATTCTCTGTGAAGTTTTTTGTTTTTCCAGATATAATTTATGAATTAAGAATGAAACCCTTGTAACTCAGTAACCATGTGGGGCAATTGTCCAAGGGAAATTTATCTTATCACTTGGTTTTGGTCCCTCATAGTCTAATGCCTTTCCCACAGTAACCCTTCTGCCTCGATTTGTTGCAGGTTACACAAGAGTTTGGATTATTTTTGAGACTACTTTTGCATAATTACTATTCTTTCATGTAGCCTTTTTAGATGATAGGTATTTGAGGATGGAGAATATGCAGATGAAAATGCAGTATTTGATTTTGTTGCCATGAATGAGAAAGCCTGCAAAAAGTCAGATTTTCTAGGTCAATAAATGAATGTGTATTATTTGAAAATCCATTGTGAAGAGGAAGAAGCTCAAAACTTGACAATGATGAATAACTTGTATTGTTTCTGAACTCCGAGGTATCTAAGGGAAAAAAATAAATGTCTTTTTATAGGAAGGAACTCTCGGGGGGCTAAAAAAGACTGGCAAAACTATATATTCTGCCTATTTGTAGAACCAGTGCTAAACAACAAAGAAAAATGAAGACATTTTAAAGGCCTAGTGATCTGTTTCCCCCTTCAGTTAGTCTTGCAATCTTTCACAGCCTTTCACAACTTCACAGTAGGTTGGGGCATTGAGGGAACATAGGGATGGAGGTGCCTGATCAGTGAGCCCTCATGTCGCTATTCTAGAACCAGAGCACTTTCAGCATGCTGTCAGTAGCTCCAGCACTTCATTTGCTTGGCTCTTCCATATGAATGAGCTCCTCTTGCTTTCAAGAGAGCATGTTCAGTTGAGCTTGTGGAGAAACAACCATTGTACACCATTTCCAACACCAGTACAGGGGCTTAAGAAAAGAATCAGTCATTTAGAAAAATAACATTAACTCTGTGCCTTTGTCATTTGAGAAATGGAAGGGGGGAGGTGTAGGATACTAAATTATTAATACAGCATGTCCAGACTATGATATAATGTCTTAGGTATGGAAACATCATCTTGTGACTGTCCTGTGGCTCTAGGACAGTGACACATGAGCACTTTTCCTTTTGTCTATTGGCTACATTAACCTAAACAGTCTTTGGTCTATAAAACCAGGTGAATTTGCAATAAAGAAGAGGCTCCATTAGAGACTCCATTTTAGCCCTTGTACAGCTTGTATATAGTCTGTCTGTCTTTCTTGGATCCTCTGATTATCAGCATCAGGCACTCAAGGCCTGTATGTTTTGTGGGCAGTTGTGGTTTCAGAGGGTCCCGATTCCTGATGCCACCAAATTGATGATTCTGTTCTAAGGGATCACAAACACAACTGGACACAAATGGCTGCCATTCTTGATTAGCCAAGAGAGCAGAAAAGGATGCTGCTCACAGGCTCCCAACCTATCTAAGTTTTCATCCAGCATTCATCCACGTTATGGTCTCAAGCTCTAAAGTTCACCATAGTGGCACTGGAAATAAAGACTGAGTAATGGTATGTGTAGATTTTTGAGAACAATAATTTAAAAGAACCTAATTTAAACTTATAATACTTCTTAATTGATCTGGGATAGCTTGACCATCAGGTTAGCCTAAAAGTATCTCCAGTGCTACAATGTGTTTAGCGTGACCTGATTTCTTTTTCCAAAATTGTAACTAAGTGTGTGTGGTGAATCATTCTTTGCTTTTGCTATCTCTCTTTTGGAATTAGGGCTATATTTCCACCACAGTCTCTTGGAAAATAAAGGAAGTCAGAAGAATCTGAGAGAATCCCATGTGTGCTTTCTCACAGGATAAAAGCATGCAGCAAGGGTGTCTGGGGTGCAGCTGAAATGATTACTTAAGCACTGCAGGGATCGTCAGCATTCTGTCAAGGATGCGCTGTTGGGCCAGTGCATCCAGCGAAGGCTGGGAGAACACTGAGGAATGGCTTCTGTACGTGTGACCTTTTCTTAGAGTTTTTTCTGGACCTTCAGCTACACCCAGTACAGCCACTTTGTAATGTCCTAGGTAAAATAGCATTTAAAACTTGGCATATAATTATTTAACTAAATGGTTAATTCCCCATGGAAAGGTCTTTTCAGCTTCTCTTTGAAAGACAGGCTTTATTGTGCTCTGGCTCTGTGATAAATTCTCCAGTTTGTCCTCTATTGAAGGGAGATCTGTTCCATAATTTACAACTTCTTACTCTTGACTTTGTATGCTCTGAGGGCTAACAGCTTTAAATGTGGTGCATTCCAAAGGAAATTAATCTAAGAATAGCTGACTTGAAAAATATGCTTATTAAATTTATTAGTAAGACGACAGATCCTCCATGTTGTTGGCAATCTGTAACATTGAGATCTGCACCTCCCTCCCTCCTTGCTTGCAAAAAGTAAGAACTTACTACTGGAATTCAAAGTTGCCTCTGTTCTTAAATCTGATAGGTTCCAGCTAAAAGTTGACATCAAATGAACATATTACCACACTGTAAAAGCGTGCTACTCATCTCTTTTTGCCTAAGGGAGAGTAACACAGAATGCAAAGCTCTTGTTGTTGCCAAGAAGCCTCCAGTCCAAGCACTTGGGAAATCTTAGTAAAAAATTTTTTTATCTTTTGTTTACAAGTGACAAATTCACTTTTTTCTATAGTAGATTCAAGCCTGAGTAATGTAACAGGAACTGTATTATGAGCTCTATATCCATGCTTGAAGCAATAGTTACCAAAATCCCGAACCTCATGAGCAAATCTGCTTCAGATTTGGCTCATTGTACTTTATTCTTTTGAGAACAGAAACCAAGTTTAAAGTCAAAACTTGATTTCTTATCATGGACCATGGAAAAAAGAGCATATCACACAAATATATTCTGTGCTAACCCAGCTTAATATCATTATTGTTGTGGAATAGCTTTCTATAGGGAAGGTATTAAGAAAAAACCATATTAAGCTCTTGCATCACATCTAATAATTATCTGCGAACAGTGAAATCAAACTGAATCAGAAAATGCTAAGTACATTTATGGGTGGTACTATCTTTTTCTTTATGAAATAGAAGTGGACTGATATCATTGTGAGGTAAATTTAAAATTAAAAATTGCAGTTCCTTTTCTTGATAGTTACATGTTTAAATGTATATGTAAAGGATAGGTTTTGGTTGGTTAAACAAAATTAATTCTAAATGCAGAAGTTAAAGAACTATCTATCTGACAGATCTTTTTAAAAATTCAGTATGAATACAACACTTAGAATGATTTATTAAGCTCACTAAAGCTGGAGTCATGCATAAGCAATGAAGGAAGCCATGCTGTAGTTCTGTTCTGGCTTTGCAAATTTGCTGCTGGTTTTGATGTTCCTAACTTAAAGCTCTCTTCCTTTACTGAAATGCAAATGTTAGTCCATCTGTTGTATGCCATATGCTTTTCTTAACAATATTATTAGTCTCACTTTAAAGCCTTTGTTTTGTTTTGTGTTGGGTTTGTTTTTTTTGTTTTTTTGTTGTTTTTTTTTTTTTTCATTCAACTGCATTTTGATTTATTAGAGTTTTGGTTGCTTATACACATAAGCCACTGAGGTGTGTTTTGTTCCCTTACTCATTATTTGTTTTTCTGGACAGAATGCCCTTACTACTGATTACCTGTATGTTTCCTGACTGTTTCCTTTTGAAATCCAAGAGGAAAAATGTTTTAACAAATAATCTCATAAACATCATGTAAGTGCTTGGAAGTTAACAAAGAAATGAGTAACAGCCAGCAAGGACTTGTCAAGAACAAATCATATCATAGTAATCTACTTTTTCTATGACCATAAACCATCAACAGATGTCACAAGCCCTGACATTAGGATGCTCTGACATTCTTGCATATGAACTAGAGAAGCATGCTCTGGATGTGGAATTTCTCATGTGGCTGGTTTTGTGTTCTCAGTAAATGGTTCTCCATGGGTCACTGACCAAATGGTGCTAAGCAGCAATGAGGCATTGTAAGGGTCTGTTATGACTCTGGCCATACTCAATCTTTTCATTAACAGCTAATTGAAAGAAGAGGAAGCATATATATTACACTTGCAGGTACCTGTAAACAGGGAGAGGCTGAAAGGTGTGTGAGGTAGTGCTTCCTATCTACCAGGTCCTAGGGACACTTGCACAGAAGTGACAGTGCATCAGTCCAGTACCACAGTATATATAATACAGTTCTATACAGTATATACAGTCCAGTTAATATATCCCAAGGAAGATGTATACACCTGTAATTGGAAAGTAGCAAGAATGACCAGTGGCCCGTAAGGGAAGGCTGAAAGAGTTGTGGATGCTTGGTCCAGAGAAAAACCAACAGGAATGGCAGGTACATAGAAAGCTCCCTTAAAAAAAGGGAAAAATCTTTTCTCTTTTTCTGTAGCTTATAAGATGGAAAATAATGGACTTAAGTTGTATCACTGCCACCAAGGTTTGACACTGGGAAAAACTGATTCAGGATAATTAAGCAATGGAACATGTTGCCTGGGGAAGATGAATAATCTTTTACTGTTTTTTTTTAAATGAATTAGCCAAAAATTTGTTAGGACTGATATAGTTACAAGTTGATTTTTGCCTTAGGGCAAGGGAATGGGCTAGATGCATTCTTAAGCCTTCCAAGCACTATTGCCTGTAGTTCTGTATGTCACTGCTGATTGCAGCACTTCCATATTCACATCTAAAAGCTGGCTGAATACATAGTTTTCACTCAGATGTCTCCCCTGTGCTTTCCTCTAATCCATAAATGAAGCCCAGAAGATAGATCTAATTATATTTTAGTTTAGAGGCACAAATATTAGAGAGGTAAGAGATAAATAACAGAAGCTCGGGTGAGAAATGTCTTGCCTTCTCGGTGATGTCCTGCCAAGTGTACCGAGTTCAGTCTTGTTATGCTCCCAAATGGGCCATCTATGATTGCATTAACACCAAGTATCACCATCTGAGAAGAGTTCACATGCAGAATTCATTGAATTAAAATTTAAGGCAATAAATGAGGGCCTATAATGTATTGGCAACATTATCAGTAGCAAGATTGCCAGCATATTAGTGACTATGATGGATTGACTACTAGGGAATTCATTAAATTTACAAGAGTCTCCCCCAGTGAATCCACTGGCTAAAATATTAATTGCTGCCCTTGGGAGCACTTTGGCCATTTAGTTTCCAAGCAGAGCTTACTCTGAGAAAAGAATTGTGCTACTGATGTTTTGCATTAGGAGTAGAGCCAATTTATGTTGGATTTTGCAACATTGAAAATAGTTTCTGTTTGTACAAAGCTTCCTGCCTTACTAAACGTAGGGCCTGTAAGAAATAATTTTATGAGTGAAAAAATACATTACTTAACACAAAGTGCCCCCAAAGTATAAATATAAAAAATAACCAATATTATATTTGTGCAAGAAAGCTTAAGCTAAAGGCTGTGATTGATTGCTTGTGTGGAGGATGGCAGTGATTTGTCTGCAGTCACTTTTGCTAAAGGAGGAGAATTGCTGAAGTTTTAAAAATGAACATAGAGACATTCTCTACTGTCCTTCTTAAGCTGATGAATACTTTAAGGTTGCAAAGTCAAGTGTGTCAATATGTTTGTGAATGTGCACTGGAGAAATTCTCCAAAGCTTGAGATTATAACTGTCTTCAGCAGACTGGATCTGTGAAATTGTTCTTAGATTAACTCAAAGTGCAAAGAGTTGCAATCTGGATTTAATTTTATCATTTGTAAATTCTGATACTGGTTTAGACAACTGAAGATGGTTGAAGCAGAACAGACCTTTTCCAGCTGCTAGTGATTGAATCACAAATTGGTTTATTGACTACAAAATTGAGATCTTAATAACTTGCACATGAGACTACCTGCAGAGTTGATGTCTTTAATGAAAATAGAACTATAACTCAACTGTAATGTTGAAAAAAATGAAGAATTTTTGGATGAGGTGACTGTTTTTTTTTTGACAGTGCTATATATTAAACAGTAAAGAAAACAATCATAGCAATAATAGTTACTGATGGCCAAGAGAAGATGGGAAATCTAGGGCTTGTTCATCTAGTGCTAATGGGCTGGTATTCTGGGACTCTGAAAACCAGCACCTGAATCACTGATAGAAAGGTGAGTATGGGGGCAGAAGAATAGTTTTCTTGTATTTTTGAGCTTTGTTTTACTACTCCAGGTAAACTCAAATGCAGGTGCAGTGCTAGCTGGCAAGGCCTTGTTGTTAGAATAGTTTTTCATTTGGGCTTTTCTTTTTATCTTGCACAAGATACAGTCTTGGTTTGTCAAACCTGGGGGATGAGTGACTCATCTATTGTATTGCCCTGTTCTCAGTTCATGGCAATGTGATTCCCAATTTACCTGCCACATGGCCAGTTCTTAAAAATCCAATTGTATAAGCCATTTGTGCCCAAGAACATGGGAAGGGAGCATATTACTTACAAAGTATGTAATCAAGCAGTGTGATTCAACCATTAACTGGGTGACATCCTTCTTTTTATTTGGACAGTTTACTAGCTCTGGGGTTTAAAGTGGGAGTCTGTCACTTAAACTTTCTGATAATAAAACTTAATTAAAATTTCATTCCTGTACCAGCAAGTGCCAGGTCACCAGATGGCTCCTAATTGTTATGTCCACATATTCTGTGCTGGATTGCATCAGATGATGTTTGTGCTAATGTTACTGGGACAATTGCTACATGTACTTTGCAAATGTTTAATAAGCAAGTCTTAGTGTTTAAATAATGTAAAAAGAATTGCTTCAGTATTTGTTAATCTACCTAAAGTAATAAAGTTCCACAAGACCCTAACAGCTTTTTAACCACAATAAACTAGTGGGTCCTTATGAAAAAAATCAGAATTTCTGAGATTGTAAAAGCTGTAATCCAGCCAGGGAGGTAATTCAAGTCACACTGTCTCATCGTATCAGTATGTGCAATGTGAGTGACACTTATCCTGAGGCAAATACCTTCCAGGATGTGGGATAGGATACCCAAATTAGGGAGTTAGAGTAGAAGGTCTTAACGGAACAAACAAATGAAGAAAATCTGCTGACTATCACAGATCTATGAAAGTCAAGAATGGATACAGACCGAGAGAATGTACATCAACACATTTCATACTTCTGAAACTCTTGCTGAGGACCTTGTGAGCCTGGAAATATACTTACTGTGCTGGGCTTAGAAGAAGTGTGTGTCATGAGCTCCAGGCCTATCCATGACAGAGAGGGATGATGAATACTGAAGCCCATAAAAGTTGCAGGCATAGACTGGACTGTTTCCTTGCCTCCCTATGTCCTTGGAGGACCCTTTGGTCATGGACCCTTTTGGACATGTACGTGAAAAAGTGGTAGCTTGGCATTTTTCTTGTAGCTGGTTTGGTTCTGCATATGAAATAATGAAGGAGTAGGAAGTAAACTGGTTGCAAAAGATCCTTGTGAGAGCAGGCATCCAGCATGCTCTGAGTTAATGGAACTTTCATGCAGAAATGAACAAAACTAGTTAGATCTTTTCAGGAGTAACAAGCATAATATTGAAAGACAGAACCACCTGCCTACTTAGACATAGGAACTGAGGACAATCACAGAGACAGCTTTTGGAAAATAGAGTGTAATAATAGATGATGTGATGTCTGATGGATTGCTTGACCACTTGCAGGCGTGGGGACAGGAGCTTTCGTACCTGATGCATTTGAGAAACTCATTTGCTTAATGAAACATTTTTGCATTTAACCTCCAGATGTGCCTAAAAGTTTTGTTGATGTTCCCCAGTGCCTGTCAGGAAGTGACAAAAAAGAGAGAACAAATATTCCCTGTTACCACTGGTGGCTTTATATCAGTTTTTAAACTTAAAGAGTAATTTCTATCCAGATTGTCTTAAAAGACAAATTCTTCCTTGTACAATCAAGAAGGTAATTGAGAGACAATCTGAGGTGCTTCAGTTAGTCAGGGGAGAAGCAAGTGAAACTATGTTCTGTCTCATAAAACTTACTCCCTTCTTCCTGTTCTTGTCTGTCCTGCAGGTCAAAAATGCAAGGCCTATGGGGCTATTCCAGGAAGACATACTTTCTTTGACTTGGAGTGCAGATCAAAGTCTTGTTACTATTGCATCAGTACAGTTTTACTCCGCTTTACACTTTATACCTGGCCCATAACTTTGCTATTTACTCCAATTGTGGAACTGTTGGCAGGCCTGTGTGAGGTGGCTCCAGTAAAAGCAGGACTGCTGGGATCTACGCTATTGCTAAACTCAAATGAAACCAAAATGTGTATCTTCACAGGTCTTCCTATGGAGATTACAGGTAATAAAAACAGTGAAGGAAGCTGTTATCAAATTATTTGGGATGCTAAGTGAAATGGGGAAAGTTCTTAGAAATATGTCTCAAACGGTTTATGTAAACATTCCTTGAATAACTTTCCTGTGCATAGGTCTGGTGTGTGTTTAAGATGACAGGAACCTTTCCAGAAAATTAGTTTTTGTCTTCCCTTTTTTTTTTTTTTTAAGTTCCATTTTAAGACTTCAAAAGAAGCAAATAAAGTTTCAGAGATACAGTTGGAACTTAGCCTACAATTTGACAACAAACTTCTATAAATTTGGTTGTGACTCATTGTTCTGGACATATAAATGTGATGCCAGTAGCTGATGAGGGATGTTTCTTGAGCTGACTACTGTACTGCTATAAGGTTCCAGAAAAAACAGAAGGCGAATTTCAATTAGGACTCTACTGCAAATAGTGCTTTCCTTCATGCAGCCCTTCACTGTATCAACCCATACTAAATTCACATGATCTGTGTATGTAATTTGACAGAATTCAATCAACAGCTAAAAATTCGGAAAAAGGATGCAGTTAAAAAGTGATGTTGTAACAGTGATGAATACCAGAGAAGCAGCAGGTAGTGAATCTGCTGCTCTCATTGAAAAGTAAGCAAATTTCCTGTTGATAAAAGGTTTTGACAATGGTCAATGTGTTGCAGTATTTTGTCATTAAAAATAGGCATGTAGGAAACCTACTGAAGTACCTCGAGTTTAGGTTCTTGCCTTTCTGCTGAAGGACTCCAAATAACTGGTTAGATGCTTGTTTTGCAGAAACCCTATGCATCTCTTCCACTTTACAAATAAAACTGCACAATGTTTGGAGGGCTGGAGAGTAGCATTACAGAAGCAGCAGCAGATGAGAGAGCTGCAGCAGACAAAAGGCTATTAACAAACAGATTTTCTTACCTACAATAATTCGATTGCTGAGTCTTGTTATGGATAAGAAAATTAAAACTGCATCCCAAGATATATCAGAGTTTTCCTCATATTCTGCTTGACATTAGCAAGGTTCAACTATGAATCCTGAAGAGTTTCCTTTACTATGTATACCATTAAATTTTGATCAGCATTATTATTACCTTTGTCTTTTTTATGTGTGGTATGTTCCTGCTGGCAAGAACTTTAGGCAATAGTTACCCACAGGCAGAAAGAGCAGGAGTAACATGAAGGAAGGAAACACAGTTGTACAGCAATTTCCAGATTTTAAAATAATTTTTGGTTGAGTTTTTTTTTTTTGTTTTTTTTTTTTGAGAACGGGTTACATAGAGTTACATAGAAATGGATACAGAGTAGGAAAATAAGGTTCATAGAAGCAGGAAGGGGATAAACCATGCAGAGATCACCAGAGAATGGGCAGAGCTTAAGTTTGATATCAAAGATGAGAACAAGTCAGTGAAAGTGTCTTGAGAAGTGTTTAGAGTATTCTGATAAGTAGGGCAAGATGAATTCTAAAGATGGCATGAAATACGTGACGAGAAGCTGGAACAGGCAAGGCATCAAGATGAAAGGCACAACAGGGTAAGTGGTGGGAAATCTCTGAAATATGGTTCTGGAAATATGGATTAGCATTGAAATATAGGGAAGAGTCAAAGGTTATATACTCTTAGTACATAAGCATAAGAGTCAAGAAAAGTACTGAATCTGCACACAGTTAAAGACAAGAGAAAAGGAGCTGGAACTTCCTTGACTGAAAGGGAGTTTCTTTCAATCATGATACCACTAAGCTTTCCAAATGCCTCTGAAAATATTTGTTGAAGCATGACTTATCTACTTTCAAAAACATTTTTGCATTCCAAGAGATAATACAGTTAGAGTCCTTTGCATGAGTTTCCATTCTGCAACCTTTTTTGAGGTGACTAATTCTCATGGAATTTCAAAGAATTTGAGAATTTAAGTATCTTTACTTCCTTTTAAAAACCTGGCACTTTCTGTTAACAGATACAGAGAGAACATGAAGGTGTGAAAGAAAACTTACAGGCTAACAACCAGAATTTTTGTAAAATATCTAGGATTAGAATAAATATATATAATAGACATCTGAATTTTTTTAGTTAACATTTTAGTTTTATGCCTTTTTTATTATTTGAGGAGAAGGAGGTTTGTTTGGCTTTTTTATTAACTGTACCTGAATCAATCTTTAAATGTTCATTTAGTTAGGAGTCATGTGTGTCATTTCCTCTACCAAGTCATGTTATTTTAAACAAGTGGTAAATGAATCACTTGCAGAGGTCTCTGAAGAATTGAAGATTAATACTGTTTTCTCCAGCATAAGACATTCAAATTCATCCTCTAGAAAACAATAGAGAACACTGACTAGCCTTCTGGGAAAATGCAAGCAATTCCGTAAAGTCAGAGGAGGTTTACATTACAGTTGTCTATAAAATTCAGACAAGTGAAATCATAAAAGCCAAACCAAACCAAAAACCAGTTCAACACAGGTGAATGACGACAATGCCAAACAAGGAAAAGGCAGTGAAGCTACAGCTTGTCTGGATAACTTCAACATAACAGAACTGCATGGATATAAAGAATTTAAAATGAGGGAAGAACCTCAATGTGAACAAAACTGAAATTAAAATCAAATAGTATGCTGACTGAAAGTGAGGATGGAAAATGCAAGCAGCTAGCTGGTAGCAAACATTAGCTACAGCAGATGTGATTGCCATTAGCTCTAAGTGTATGTTAAATTAAAGCCAGCATCTGTTCTCACAGAGACAGCCTCAATCATCTTAAAGGTTACTTTGGAAATCAAAACTTTAGAAACGAATTAAAGGCAGGGTTTGATAGAGATAGAGAAATGTGGTGCCTGATGATAATGGGCAAATGTTCCTAGTTCGGGTCTCTCCGCAGGTCTGAATGAGTGGTGTTACACAGGAGCTGGTGAAGGTCCTGCACATAGAAGTCAACAAAACCTTTTAAGGCTGTGAAGACAGGATTCAATGATTTTACTTCTTTGTAGACAATCAAAGCTAAGCAAGTAGTAAAGTAGATGCTGATGACAAATGCTGTGAAAAGGAAAGCAAAGTCACAAAGATTTCTAAATAAAGGCCAGCATCTAACTCTGACCAGCACTTACACAAAAAGAAACAAAATCATTATACTACCAGGCATCATAAAATACTGGGACCCAGAAAAATTAAAAGTTCATTCGCACAGTTATCAAGGCTGGATGTAACTTTAGAAAACTGAGGAAAAGGACTTCTAAAATGATGAAGGTATTGATATAGTAAAATAGGTGGTAGGAACTATCATCAGAGAAATCAAACACAGAAAAGAAACTGTATCATCCGATCAGGCTGCTGATAGCTGAGGAATAAAAAAATGAAGTGGAGGGAACATGCCTAACTGGGACTTCTTAACGCTGTTCTTAGCCACTGAGTAAGAAGACTGGTAAGAAGTACTTAGCAGGAGGAAAAAGTAACAATAGAAGAAGTGAAGTGACAGAAACTATCAGTATTCAATATCCTGCTCTTCTCATCACACCATCAGTTATAGCGGCTATCTAAATTTATGTTAATAAATGGTATGCAGAAACAGGTGTTTAAAAAATAGACATAGCAAACTTGGCTTAGGGTCATAAATTCTGAATTCATGTGTATATCTATGAGTTTACTTCTCATTTTGTGTCTTGTAAAACACGCAATTTTATGATGTAACCATCTTTAAACAACAAAGTTACAGTTTTGAACACTGATCTGCCTAATTTCTAGACGATGGTACAGATTTAAAGCAATATTGCTAAAGTAACAAGTCTAAAGTAAGAAGTTAGATGGCTTTATTTAGTGAGGATTTATAATAAGCTTAAGTAATTACTTCTCACGTTTTAATTTCACTGTAGTAAAGTTTAAAGTTACAACAATGTAAAACTTGAAGTGATCATAATTTACTGTTTAATAGTGTGAAGCAAGGAAATTTTTAGAGGTAATGAGTCAATGAGACTGTGTATTTTAAAGTAGTTATGCTAATTCTGGATGGCTGTGTAAGAACTGTAAGGTATATCCTACTATTATTTGCTTCTCCCAACATATTGCCGTGTTCCCTGCACAAATATTATTGGTGAAATTTAGCCCTTATGGTTTATAAATGGTGTCTTTATGAAAGAATGATGTAATACTTCCATTGGATAAATCTCTTATTAAACCTCTGATGTTAACAACCTGGTAATGAGGGCACAGCATGCAAGTTATAATGACAAAATTGGCTAGCTAGTATAATGTAGTTGAGAATTTGTAAAAAGGGGAATTTGTTGCTGCCATTGTTTTTCTTATTTTATACTAGTAGTAAATATATATGTTTTGTAACATCAACATATAAAAACCTCTTGTCATTAGCAGGTATGTCTTGCCGATATATTGGTTTATGAGTTTTCAACAATAATTTGGTGATACAAAGTTCTTTCCCACTTTTGTTGACTGAGAGTTGCTGTTGGAAAGTTATGTAAAAATTCATTTACTTTCATAACAACATAGAGAATAACAATAGAGAATACCTGGAAAGATTATTCTCCCTGAGGGTAGAAACTATCTGCTAACCTCTCCATGCAGCAATAACTACCTGGAGTCTATATTGGAAAAGAATAAAAACAAACTAAAACATGGAAGCATGATGCTGCAGTTCTGTTCTTGTGTAATGTCTCCTATTGCCTTCCTAGTATGTGTTTGCTGTCATTTTTATTGCTATCCTGGTAAAATTATGTTATTACACAGTAAACATTAGAAATGTGATCCCAAATAAAAGCTGCTGAACGATTTCATTATTTAAACAAAATAAATACTGTTCTCACCATATTTGTTTCTGGAAATTGAAGAGTGAAGATGGGATAGGGGATAGAAAAAGGACTGGAAATTTGCCCTTCACTTTGAACCCATTTGGGGTTGAAAATAAACTTTTATTTTTAAAACAAACTTTTCTTAAAAATTTATGTTCTTCAAATCATAGGCTTGTAGTGTTAGCAACTCATTTAGATAGCCACACTGTAAAAACAGTTGGTAAGCATTGTATTTTAATGACAGTTTTGCACATCAGAAGTGCAAGACATTATTCCATCAATAAAATCAGAATTACTGCCACCTATAAATGACAGATAGAATCCATGTGTATCAAAGAAGTCCATGGCACTAGAATAAAAAGTAAAAATACTATTTTGGTCTGGAATTGTTACTGATAAAAGAGACACAATAACAAACATTTAAGAATTGTTCTGGCCAAAGATTTCATTTGTGGGTAATTTAGCTGCTTAGCTTTAGGTTAAAAATATTACTAGTGGTATTGTCAGAAGTCAACACTAGATACTCGGGTAATCCTCTCAAATGTTCATACTTTCAATAGGAGAGATACCATCATTCCTATAAAATAAACACAGTAGGATGGAAAGGAAAAAAATCCCTACAAGAAGTTAAAAGTGCAAACACAGGCACTTGCAGTAAAGTACATATAAAAGTACAGTGGGAAATGAAAAAGTTGTGGAAAAAGTCAGATTGTAAATTATAAGGAAAAGGGAAATAGGTAAGTCTGTCATTTAACCCTGAGGATAAATGTCTTAATTGATGAGGTAGCTGGGAATGCAATACAGACAAAGATGAACTACTCAGAGTGGAAAGGGAGATACAAGAGACTGAAAAGGCAAGAGTTTTTAGTCAAGACAAAGAATATCTCTTGAATTTCCATTTGACAATAAATTATGTTTCATGTGTTGTTTGTTCACTTTTGTGTTAAGACACTGACACTGACGTCATGCTGTAGGTACTACTTGAGCCATTTGTTAGATTCAAATAGTACTTTATTTTAAAAATCTTTTAACTAAATTCACTGTTTTAATGTGCATGATAAAGTCTTAAATTAACTAGTATTTATTGCAGCTAGATGTAACAAGCCTTACAAAGTTTAAATTTTGTATCTTAATCCACAGTGAAAACTTGTAATTACATTGTGTATCCCGGGAGCTTGCTTATTACAAGTTCACTAATGTCTTTGTACTCTTTAGGAGCACATAGTTTTTCCAGAAAATCATCCTCTTTGTCTGACATACTGTTTTCCAGGACACTAAGTTCAAGATCAGCCATGTTAGATGGCAAGTAGGAGCTAACTTTAGTTACTGACTGCTTTTCTCCTGCAGAGTTCTGCCCCTTTCCTGTATTTAGATCAGTAGAAGATCTAACTTGTTTGCTTCTCAGTGTAGGTATTTGTTTAATATGCTGATCACCCCTGTTCTCTTCCTTACTAATCAACTGGGATTTCTGCTCCTCATCTAATAATGATCCCTCCAGCTGAGCAAGGTTAAGTGAGTCAGCAGATTCAGCACTAGTTCTCTTGCTGGTTTTAAAGTCACGGTTTCTCCTCAACGACTGGACTGGAGATGAAGCTGAAGGAACTGGCACAAGATCTGAAGTACTTTGAGATCTTTGACTTGTCTTTGAAATTCTAGACCTGCTGGATTCTGGCTCTGTATCTGAACTCCCTTGCTTTGGGCTTTCAAGACACAGAAGTTCAGGACTGCTGTCAAGAGCTTCTGCGTCTCTGTCAGTACACTCAGCACTGGTGAAATCTTCTGAATAAGCTGTGTTCTGAGGACTAGCAACAAAGTCTTCTGAGTATAGGAATTCAGAGTTGTCCTCAACACTCCTGCTGGGGCTTGGTTTATGACCGCTTATAAAAGATGCATCATCATGGTCCATGGTTTTACGATGGCTTAGGTGTGTTGCTTGCTCGATACTACCCTCTGCATTACCATCTGATGGGAATGCTGCTGGGAGAGGAGATTTTGCACACTTTTCCTCGTGAGCAGATTTTAACACCGTTTCCTCCAGCAAGGGAGCTGATACTTTGGATGGATGTTCCTTGCTTGCAATTGCATCATTCTCCCATAGACTTGCAATAGACTGTTTCTGCAGGTCAGGGGACACATCTCCTGTCACAGAAATGGTCTCTGAAAGAGCACTCTTTTCTAATGAGGTCTGAACAGTTTTATCCAACTGATTATTCCGCTTGGAACTGTCTCCCTTGCTACAATGCCTGCAAGAAACCACATGCTGTTCTCCAGCATTTCTGAGCAGCTTTCCCTCATTCAGCAACTCCATTTGTTTTTTTCTGTATTGCTCCCTCCTTTCATGAATTATCAGCTTATCAGGGTTGGTCTGCTGCAGCCGCAGCCTCAGTGTATTTGTCAGCCCATACAACAATTTCTTTCTTGGAGGTCTGTTCTCAGCTTTGCAGTTCCTTTTGGAGGCTGGCTGTCCCTGAGGCACAGCTTTCTTAGGTCCTTTCCCAGCCCTAGAAGACCCTGGTGAGCTGACCTCTTGCCAGACTTGTTTGAATCGAGGGGTCGCAGCTGCACTGCTCCCACCAGGCCCCACAGGTGCCTCTGCAGGCTTGACGGCAGCAGAGGGGCTGGAGGGCCGTGAGGTCCTGCCACCACTCTCTGGGACTTGGTACAGCCAGGCAAGACGGGGGTGCACACCAGCAGCAGGCACAGCACTGTGGGTGAGCACCGACAGCTCCGCCAGCAAGGCACTCAGTAGAGGCAGCTGCCCCAGGGTGTTATGGAGCTGTCGAGGGCTGGCGGGGTGCAGCAACGAGGGCCCAGCGCTGGGACGTGGGGGGCTCTGGCCCTTGTCTTTCTCCTGCGGCTTCCGGGCCTGGACGTGCTTCCTCTGCCCCGCGGCCGCTGCTGCTGGCAGCTCTTGAGGCTCAGCCGGCTCGGGGCTGTAATAGAGCAGCGGAGGGCAAAACACGTTGCCTTCCAGCTCTTCACTTTCGTCCTCCTCCTCCTCTTTCTCCTCCTCCTCCTCGCCCCCCGGCTCAGGGGAGGTGGCAGGCGGCGTGACAGGGCGGGGGCTCGCAGGACCCGCCGGAGGCGGCTCCTCCTCGGCCTCCAGGCTGCTGAGGCGGTAGCCCAGGACGAGCTGTCCCACGGGGCGTCCCGCGGCGTCCCGCAGCGCGAAGGTGCCGCGGCGGCCGCAGAAGGCGGGCGGCCCAGGCCGCTGCAGCAGTTCGGCGGCGGCAGGGGCCAGGGGGACAGCGCAGCTGCCGAGGGGGCGAGGGGGGCCCGAGTCGAGCCCGGCGGGCAGCG